>PVIC010025101.1:0-25528 GCA_004025085.1 Thryonomys swinderianus
GCAGGATGATTGCTGAGTTCAAGGCTTCCCTGGGCTACATAGTGAGCTCTAAGGCCAGCCTAAACTACAAAGCAAGACCCTGTCTCTGAAAAGGAGGGGGAGTTTATCTGAAATAGACATTTTTCAGATGAAGAAGTAAAAGCAGCAAATAAACATATGAAAAAATCTTCAACATCACAGGCAATCCAAGAGATGCCACAAATGCTGGCGAGTCTGTGGGAAGAAAGGAACCCTTTTCCACTGTTGGTGGGAATGTAGACTGGTGCAACCACTGTAGGAGTCAGTGTGGATATCTCTCAAGAAACTAGGATTAGAGGTCCCATTTGACCTGGAAATTTCCCTAGTAGTTATAGTCACAAAAAATCAAATGCATCATGGCACAGCGACATATGTGTGTCCATGTTTATAGCAGCACAGTTTGTAATAGCTAAATCTTGGAAATAACCCCAAAGCCCATCAATTGATGCTATATAAAGATGGGTTCTTCTATAAAATGGAGTACTATGCAGCCAAAAAGAAAGATAAACATGAGAATTTATAGATAAATGGATTTGTCCTGAGGCCATACTCATAAGTAAAGTAAATAGGACATAATATCATCATTTTGCTGGTGTGAGAAACTGAAGGTGTAAATGAGGTTCAAAGTATATGATTGGCATTGCAAAATAGGAACAAAATATTCACAGTGGAAGAGGAACTAAGGAGGGGGCCAGAGGAAAGCAAAGAAGGGAAAGAAAAAAGTTGATGGTAAGAGGGAAAAAAGGGAAACACAGCTTACGTATATGGGGCAGGAGCATTGTGGGGGCAGGGCAACGGGAGTAATCAGAATCAAGATATGTCATGTATGGATACAAATTCTCAGTGGTGAATGTGATCATAATGTATACCTAAATGTACATATGAACTCAGTAATGCAAAAGATAAGTTAGACAATATAGAAGCCAAACTACCTTTTCAAAATTTTCTGCAGTCAAAAAGAAAAAGAAAAAGACAAAAGAAACAAATACAAAAAGCATTCCCTTATCAAACCTAGCACACCTGCAGTTCTGGCACTGCCTTAAAAAAATCTAAGGTCTTCTTACCACTGCTGTGGCACAAGTGGCCTGGAAAAAGAAGAATTATCCACTGGCCAGTTACAAACAAATGTAACTTTAGCTGGTTGCAGGGCTTTATTGAGATGTATTTTCTCTGGTTTCTCTGGTTTCTAGAGACATCATACAAGTGGGGGCCACCTTCATTATTCAGTAATATTTCTAAATTGTGACAACTCTTACTTCCCAGACTTTATAAATGGATGGCACTCATTCTTTCATCTTCTCCATATAGCAAGGGAAACTAAAAACAGGCAATTAATCTCATTCGGAATGATGAGCCTTCAAGTAATTAAAAGCTGATTATATCCTAAGCCCTTCAGTTTTTGAACATCTTAAATTTTCTTATTTAAATGTTAGTTAAATATTATATCAATTGATCGTTAACATAATCCATTTTCTACAGCAAGTGTTTTCTACACATGTGTTTTGTCTTTATACACAAACTGCAAAGAACCAAGTTATTTGCATTTTCTTGACACGTGTAACTTACAAATAAAGTCTGAAATTTCTAGCATGGCCATTAGGCTACTGCCCAGGGTCACATCATTATCTGCAGCCCTGAAAGTCACAGAATTCTGTTCAAGGCCAGCCATAAATTAATAGCAGAGCCCAGAAGGGGCTTGATCTGAATATGCCTGACCTCCACTGAGCCCTAGTCAGTTCCCAGAAGACACCTGGGATAGGACATGAGTTTCTTTCTGTCCTAATGATGTGAAGTGGTCAGCATCACACCCACTCACTGAGCACCCTGGTTGGGGGTCTGATGTGCATAAGCGCTTATAGTCCTCGTGACCACACTGCCGAGCAGGCCTACTGTACCCCTGGCTTTCTTTGGAGGAAGCAGGAGAAGAGAGAGACTGGCCTGTTGGTGAGAAGCAGAACTGGCCTCGGCCCACTTCTCTAGGGGACTGAGTTGAGCGTTGTGCCACAGCAGAGGGAGCTCCGGGCAGAAACGCAGGATGCGGTTCCCACAGTGGCCACTTTACAATGCTAAGTGTGTCTTTTATGGGACAATTTCAGCACATCTCACCCTTTACAGAGACCTGATTCTCAAGTAGATTTTTTCCCAGAAGGTGATTTTCATACTTGAGTGTTATCATTAGGATAATTAGAATCATCCTGGAGCATTTCTTAATTAACCAGTATGAGATCTCTGGTGTTGGAGAGGCTCAGTTAAAATCTTATCGAATGCAAAAAACACTTTGGTTCATGAGTGCTTCTGTTTGCGAACAATTTTTTTTTCACAAACAGAAGCGTTCAGCAAAATTTTGCTTCTATTTGCGAACTCCAGGTCAGGTGACCAACCATGACCATCATCCTCACACAAACACAAACACAGCTGTCTTCTCCAAAATTAGACAACAAATTAAGTTTGTAAACCAAGTTACCACTGTGCCTGTGAGCTGAACCAACCTAGATGTCCCTAACTGTTCTGGGCCCTGATTTCTTCAGCTGTTATGTGAGGGTCTTACTAATATTCTCCTTTAGATCTCTAATAAGAAATGAATAAAATAATGGATATGTATGTTTAGGTTACTGACTAGCACATAGCATAATTTTTCTACAGTGGACCCTTGACTTACAAACTCAATTCATTCCCAAAGGCTGGTTTTAGGTCAAAGTTGGTCAATGAAAGATCAGCTTCTCTCTACAGCTTTCAAAGTCTCTCTCCTGTGTATAGGCAGATCTGTGTCCTGAGAGAGACGCCAGCCAGGATTTGTCAATTCACCCCACACAGGAAAGGCTGTTGTAATGTTCCTTCCGCTACTCTTTAAGGTTAAATCTGTATCTGAGACCATTTGGAAGGACAAGTAACCAGAATTTGGGTTGCAATTCAGGACTTTGGTTGTAAATTAAAAGTAAAATTCCAGTTGCAACCCTAGTTGTTCCTATGTCAGGCCAACCAAAACTAGTGTCCTTTGTATAACTACTATTATTTTTTTATATCAACCCAGTTTTGTTGGACCCCTATTATGGTAGGCATTGCTAGTGGTATTGTTAGCTTTCAAATTTTTCTGCAGAAGAGATTCATAGCTGGCATTCTGATTGTGGAGAAAAGATCAGATAGATTTGTCTTAGAACTGCCATCCCTAACACTGCTTGAGAAACATCAGCTATCCACCCCCAAAACTGGTAAGGCCAGATGGACAGAAGCCACAGAAGGTCTAATGCCACTCCTAAAGCTCTATGACCACAGTGGTGGTGTACACCACAGTGTGTACATGTGCATGCCTCTGTGTCTGGCTAGAGAAGAGTATGGTATGACATAGTCTCTGAGTAACCCAGGAAAGCTGTGTAACTAAATTCCATGATAGATTTTCAGAATGAGAGCTCTCACCAAACATCATGGCACACAGCAAAGAGAGCTAAGGATGTTTTCTGGAGAAAGACTAACTTCACAAATACCATGTAGGATGGTAGGCAAGAAGATGAAGAGTGGAGAAATGCAGCCAGCCTTGTGAGGCAGGGGAACTGCCTGAGCACAGGCCTCGTCACAAGGGAAGGGCCCAAATATTGTTCAGAGACAGCCTAGGAGTCACGATGACTGAGGATTAAGGTGGAGGTGGAGCCAGACCATCAAGAAATGTGTCTGTATTGGAACAGGTTGTCCACACAGGGTAAGGCATTAAAACAATAGCAACCCTTGATGCTTTTTAAATAAGGCAATAATATGATCAAGTTCTTATTCCAGGAAAATAAAAATATCAGGGCATAGAGTTAGCTGAGAGAGCTCTGTTTTGGTTACTTTCCTGGGACACAATACCTGAGGTCTAAAACTTAAAGGAAAAGAGGTTTGGATTCACAGTTTTAGAGGATTCAGTCCATAGTTGGCCAGCTCATAGGGAAGAGGGCATGGTAAAAGGGCCTGGTGCAGGAAAGCTGTCCATCCCATGGAAAGCCTTGTTGTCCCTGTCACACCAGTAGGATTTAATATCTAGGTGGGATGGTGGGATGGACTTTAGCAAGAGGGGCTGGGGGCTATTGCAGCACCTAAACCCTTGTAGCCTGGTCAGGAGGATTAGCCATGGAAAACTGGGTGAGGTTTGTGAAATACATTCTTCCCATGTCTCTTCTCTGTATCCCTTTGCTACTCACAGATGAGTATATGGGATTATTGCTGTGGATAAGGAAGAAGGAAATGCTAAGGATTCTAGATCTGGTACGTGGACATCCCTGGCTATAGTGAGGCACCAACCTCAACATCCTTTCAGGAGTGGGATGTCCCTAAATCCACATCCCTACATCTGGGGCCCATCTGGGGTGGGATAGGGATTCAGTAGGTGACTTTCTCTGGATAAGAAAGAGAGCAAAAAGGACAAAAAGAGGGGAGACAAAGACAAACACACTAAACCTGTGCTTTACACCCGGAGAAGCCATGACAATTGTTGGTAAGTGTTGGAGGCAGTGAGTCTATGGGAATGCTTTTCCTTCTTTCTTTCTCCTCTTCTATAGTTTCACATTTGAAAATTAAGCATTGTTAGTATTTATCACTGGCAAGTAACTTGTTTTATTTGAAGCACAAGACAGAATTTGTACTGTTTACACTAGCAATACTCTTAGTTTTAATCATTTTAATTATTTCTGTTATGCAAATGAAGAACAGAAAAAAAATAACAAAATGTTCTAGAAATTTCTCTGTGCTAGTACCAGAAACAAGCCATGGCTAGGAGCAGGGATTCCTGGGCACAGGGGTTACCTGGCTTTTGGGGAGCAGCTTGAGCCCACAGCAGTTATTCCTTCCAGGATAGAGGCTAAAACAGTTCACAGCAGAAACAGGCAGCCATTTACAAGGTGAACCAATGTCCATCTTCTCCAACTCTCCAATGAAACCTCACCCATTTGCCTGTGGCTTAATCATTCTTTTTTTGAGTTAAGAATCTTATATTAATACACATATTAATCATACATTAATATACATTAATACCCAAAGGTTAAGTATCCTTTATCTTAAATATTTAATATTTCTATTTTTTCTTTTTTACATTTTAAAACATATGCCTAATGACATATAAGTATAGGACCAAGCCAAACATGAAATTATATCCTATATACACCATATAATATACTTTACAGATAATTTCATGCAACATTTTTAGTGTATCTGTGTTTTGAATAAAACCTGAAATATGAGGTCAGTTGATAGGCACTCAAGAATTTTTGAATTTTGGATCATTTTATGGAATTTAAAGTTTTTGAAGTAGGGACATTTGATGCACACTTTTAACAAATCCTTAAAGGTAAAAAGGATGTTGATTGTGTGACATTGTGTGATATTGTCACAGTAGTTAACAGTAAGGGGCAATATTATCTGAATAGAAATTAATGAGGACTAGTGAAAGGAACAGATGTTTGGGGTGCTAGTGAAAATCATTTTCCAGTCTCACACAAGCCAACATGGTAACTTGGGGCTGTATCACTAAGAACATTCTTTCCCTCTGCTTCATTGGAAAAGTGACTCAAGCATTCTGACTTCCCAGCTGTTTCTGATCAAGCTAAATGAAAACTAAAAACATGTTCTGAACTTGACCCAAACCACCTCCCAGTAGTCACTCTCTTGCTTAAGCAGCCTGGTGTTGTCTACTCTCCCTGTGATCCTGTCATCATTAACAATGCCCATGTTTCCTTCCTGAGAGACAAGGAAACTGTTAGATGTTGTTCTTTAAGCGGATCTGCTCTGTTGTCCACCCAGCCCCCTGTCCTGTGTAGTCTTATGACAGGGAGTATGTGCCAACCTGAGGGATTTGGTCCAGTCTGAGTCCTAAATGGGCCAGCAATGATATCCAAGGCCTCCGATGACACCAGAGGCTTGAGAATCAGCCTCACACAGAAACATTTCAAACACCAAAGTTACAGAACATTTCTGAGGGAAACTCTATTGCACTCTTTCTTTTGACCATAATGTGAATGTCCCTGGTAAAATACTGGCAGAACATACTGTACAGTATCATAAAGAGACAAGGGTGTCATGCTTCTAAGGATCAGTAAGAGCACAGCTTCAGCTCCCAACTCCTGGCATCACTGCAAAAGATAGTTCACCTCTCCAGATATAGATATCAGGTTTCCCACCTGCCTTATGGAGAGAGCACTGCTATCTCCAGATTGTTGAATGCCTGGCTTACAATAAAGAAAAAAGAAAGCAGGAAGTGAAGGGCAGAGCCAGGACTCATCTTCACCTTCAGGGGACCAGAGCAGGGAGTAGGCTCACAACATTCTCAGGGGGAGTTTTCCTGCTTTTGTCTACCCTGTTGAATTTGAGTCACAATCGTGCAAGAGCAATAATCATGAGGCAGTCTTCTAGTAGATGAAGCCCAGTGATGCAAGCACACTGACCAGCTGCTGCACTGTGCTGTTTCATTGTCACTGCTCAGATCTTCTGATGAATAATAAAAGCTCTTTCTTTTCACAAAATGGTCATCAAAAGAAAGGGCATAGTGGTGACAAGTAAATGAAAGTTCAGTCTTATTAGGACCTTTTGGTTCTTGGTCAGAAGAGAGGAATCTCGGCTATACAGTGCACCATGTAGCAACAGTAACAGTGTTATTCACAGCAGACTGTCATATCAGGCTTTCAGAGTTGGTCCTTCTGCACGATTAAGACGTGTGCTGCATTGCTTTTATGTACACACGTGTTCTCTGAGGCCGTGGTGCCTTTGCTTGATTTGAATCCCCATCTTCCTTCTGCAAATGCATGTGGCACCTTCCCTGAGAAGCCCACTCTCTGGCCTATCCTCAGCCCCAAGGGGCTGCACAACTCAGAAGAAATTAGTGGCCCCTTCCCACTGATTAAGTCACTATCTGTGGCTCCCTCCAAGTATCTCTTCCATCCTTGCCCCTCTCTGCTACCCCAGCTTTGTTTTGCTGGACAGCGCTGCTTCAGCTCAGCATCCACCCTGCGTGGGATTATGGGAAGCTCAAGAGCAAAGCTGACAGCCCATCTCAGTCTGAGCATGCTGTTCTACTCTCTGCCCTATGCTGGAACATCCAGGTTGTCACAGAGCTCTGGACCAGACTCCTACACTTTCCAGCCCCATTGATTCCCCGAGTCCATCAGGCATAAGACCTTGGCTGTCAGCAAGCTTCTGCACAGTCTCTTGGAGGGACTCCCTCCTTCCTGCGTGCTTCATCTCCTTTCCCTCTGTGGAGCTAGCTCTGCGGCCTGCACAGCCAACCTGCTTCTTAATACGGCTGCCTTCCCTTTCCGACAGATCTCAGCAGTACCCGGCTTTCCAGCAGGGCTATTTTGTAACTGAAAAATCCTATTTTGATTGCCAGACTCTGTATGTTAATGTTTTCTTTTTTTTTTAATTGGTGCACATGCTACAACACTTTAAATCCCTCAAGGCATATTAAGGAAGAAGGTTAAATACAGCAAATGTTGACATGTGCTCCCACACAAAACACAAAATATTAGCCCGATTGTTTGAGTTTATCTCTTGCTTGGTCTTGAGCTCCATGGGGTGTGGGACTTTGTGCCATTCACAGAGCTTGTATTGAATCCTGTGACTTGAGACAAGTTCCTTAGCCTGGTTTTAAAATTTTCTTTGTGTACAATGCAGACAAGAATGTTACTTGGGGTTTTCCTGAGGGTTACGTGACTTAATACATGGGAAGTTTTATGAGCTGTGCCTGCTGTAAAATCGGTGTTCAGCCAATGAGAAACATTATTATCATTAGCTCAACATTTGTCCAAGGTAGTTTGCTCAATAAATGTTACATGAAAGATCACAGACTGAGACAGTATGGAATTGTAGATCAGGAAATCTGATTATCAGCAAAGAGTTATGACTTTGTAGCCATTCTGTGTGGGGTGAAATGGAATCTCAGTGTTGTTTTTATATGCACCTCTCGAATGACCAGTGATATTGAACAATTTTCACGTGTTTATTTGCTTTTTCTATTTTTTCATTTGACAAATGTCTGTTCACTTCGGAGAACCATTTTTTGGCTGAGTCTTTAAATTTGGCCCCTTGGACATCTGGTTCACACTTGCTACGTGACTCTGGGAAAGCCGTGGCACCTGTCTGGTCCTCCTGTCATTGCTACATTAGATGTGTAAATCACTTCCAGAAAACAATCACACTCCCTATTTCTCTGAAGAAAGAAGGGTAGTGTTATGACCTAGATTTTATATGCTGTGTTTACTAATGTGACCCTTTGGTTGGTCAGCATCCCATTAAAGCCTGTTGGAAAGGAGAGCACTAAGTTACTTCCATTCCAAAGATTCCTAGAATTACAGGAATCTTGCTTTTACTCAGCTTCTTGTGTAGAACAGAAAAAAAAAAAAAAGATCTAACTGCTTACACTTTGGACTCCTTGTCACAAATTTATATAAAGACACCAATAAATTTTAACATGATATTCTTTAAAAGTAAATCATTAACTGCAAAATTTAAGTAATTTATTAGAAGTACTCCCCCTCTTTAAATATTAAATTCATTTATGTTATTCTATTTGCTCATCTTAATGAAGATGAATCTCATGATACTTCCAAATATTCAGTGGCCTGGATTAAAATGCTATAAGAATCTTGGTTTAGTTATTTGTCATTTTAAGCCTATTTTATACATGAGAATGGATAATCTTTAATGTTATATTCATAAGATTTTATGTTTTATATACTCTTTGTGTGGAGTTCAGAAAAATAGTGTTTTGAGGGATAACCCATGTAGTGCCTCTAGCACAATCTCATTTTATCTCTTCATTAATTTTAATTTATGTAGTGCTATGGTTCAATATCCCTGTCAAAACCCAAGTTGAATTTTATTCCCTATTGTGATATATTAAGAGGTGGAACCATCTGGAAATAATTAAGAGGTGATAAGTGTTCTATCTTCATGAATGGATTAATCCATTCTTGGATTAATGAATTAATGAGTTGTCTTAAGAGTGATTTTGTTATAGGAACAAGCTTTCCCAGGATGGCTTACTCTGTTCACCTTTTGATCTAGAACTGCCTCAGGACTCAGATTCTACAGGAGCCCTGCCAGCCAAAATACCCTCAAAATGGCATAGGTCATGATTTTGACCTTGGACCTCCCAGCTGCCGGCACTATGACCTGAGTAAACCTTTATTTGTTATTAAATTACCCTCCTTGCAGTGTTCGGTGATAGTAAAAGAAAACATAGATGTGCTATCTAATAACTAATGACTTATTTAGCCTCCATTTTAAGAGTAAGTTAATTTTATTGATCAGCTTTACATTGTTGAGACAAAATGCCTGACACACAAAACTTACAGGAGGAAGAGTTTATTTTGACCTGTGGTTTCAGAGGATTCAGTCCATGGTCTGCTGGCTCCAAGGAAGGAAGATCATGGTGGATGGGTGTGGGAGAGGAAAGCTGCCCAACTCATGGTAGCCAGGAAGTGGAGGCGAAGAGATACCAGAAGAGAGAGGCCAGGAACTGGATACCATTGCCAAGATCATGATCCCCTGACCCAGACAGACATATCCAGAAGGTGGCTTTTCACTCTCTTAGGTATCTCTCAGCTAACCAACACTCAAGAGGAACAATTATAACTAATAAGTTATTTAAATACTTTAACAAGGTAGTCAAGATGAGAGTAAATACATGATATAGGCTTAAGTCACACTATGGTGATGAAAAAAATAGTGTTATGGCTTTCACTTATATATTTTTTCACCTTAGTTTTCTTTAGTTCAAGGTTTTCATTTAATGTAGTAATTTCTGATTTTCTATTGTACTTCCAATTTTTCAAAGTCGTCACTGTTTTCTATTCTATCATATTCTACTGCTGATTTCTTCATTCAGACCTTTAAATATTATCCAGTTTATATTCTGGGATCTTTTTAAAACATCTCATTTTTCTCACTGGTTACCTCTTTCATCTCCATGATGTTGTAGTTCCCTGACATGTCACACTTTTTACAGACAATCTTTCTTGCCCTTATTTTCTGAACTCTACATTTACCAACATTGTATGTGAAAGCAAACTACCAATGCTGTAAACTTCCCACAAGTGCGATGCTACATTAAGGATCCTACCAGTAAATCTTCAAGAAATAGAGAGACCTGGCCACAGTGGAATATGCGTGGTTCTCTTCCAAATGGAAAATTTGTGCTAACTTCTCCTTCTCTTGGATAATGCTTTTTCCTCCTGAGTAATCCACAATCCCTTGCAATCAACAAGGAGCAGGCACTTGAGCTAAGCTGAAAAACTTCGTAAGAAGGTACAGTTCCTCCAGTGTTAGACACTTTGTGTATAAATCAACCTTTAATTCTCCCCAGTGGACTTTGGACAAAACACAATTAGGCAAAACAGGAGGGAAAAGTCAGGAGGGAAAAATGTAAAATTATTTTTAAAAACTGAACTGTCAAACTACAAGTTTTATTTAAAAAAAAAGTAAAATCAGAGTTTGACATGAAAAGGGCTTAGAAATTATTAAAGGACCCCATCACATTAAAAATAAAGATTGAAATGCAGGAGCCAGGGCGCCCTGTCCAAGCCTTGTTGAGAATAATTGGTAAAGGAGAGATTAGCCCTTGGCCCATTTTAATGTTCCTCCTTGAGTACCTTAAAGATGCCAAAATCAGTCTTCTCAAACCCCTCTATTTCCAGAAAGAGAGTGGCTATCTTAAAATGAGACAGAAAGTAATTGGAGGACATATTTTTCTGTTATTTGGATTTCATAAAAGTATACTTTTGTATTTAAGTAAAAGTTCAGGGCCAGAGATTTAGCTCAGTGGTTCCGGTGCCTGCCTCACAAGCGCAAGGTCCTGAGTTCGATCCCGGTAACCACATACAACAATGCTGGGCATGGTGACTCACGCCCACCAGCAATCAACCAGCAATCAGCACCACATTTCACATTGCCAGGTGTGGTGGTTCACGCCTGTAATCCCAGCACTTGGGAGGCAGAGATAGGAGGATTGCTGAGTTTGAGGCTTGCCTGGGCTCCATAGTGAGCTCAGGCCAGCCTGAACTGCAAAGCGAGACTCTGTCTCAAAAACAAAAAACAAAAAACAAAAAAAAGTTCAATTCAGGCTATAAATATGAACAATTTCCCTGCATTCTGAGTTCTTTTAGTGTATTTGTGGTCTGTGTTCAGTATTCTGTGGTTAAGGTACATTCAGATTTCCTGTAGTATAAATATATATATTTTTATTTCTATTTATATATCAAACAATAGCAAAAATAAGTATATATTTTAAATAAGAAGATGACTGTGAATATGACGCTTTTAATCAAAGCATTTAGTCAGAAAACCCACATTTCCTCAGCCCCCCTTCAGCAGAGAACAGACCAAGTGTGTAATGCTTCCTTTTAGGTCTTAGTCACAGCACCACCACATGAGAATTTCACAGGACTGTATTTTAGCAAATGGAATGAAATAGAACAGTTATCTAAAGAAATAAGACATCTAGGCAAGAAGTCCAGCACCCAGATTTCTGAGATAGACAGCTTCATTTGGGTTAGCAGCTCCCTTCCGGTGTGGAGTAGGACTTTCATAGACACTGATGTAGGTATATAGATATATAACCACCCATATTTTCCTATAATTAAACCTAAAGTCTACGCTAAACCTCCTCTCTCTCAAAAGATTGAGAAATCGAGTGAGTTCCGATGATCTGTCAGTTCAAGGATTTTCCAGTTGTTTTAAGATTATATTCCGGGATCTGTCCCTGCCCCTTCTTCCACTCCATGGAGGATGGCATAAATTCTAGAGCCCTATTCAGCATGCCGGCCAGGCAGGGCTGAAACTTGCGGATAGCCGCATTTTCTAGTCCTCCAGCTGCAGGGGCGTGTGGAGAGAACAGTCCCACTGTGCCCTGGATCTGGACCTTTCTGGTGTCCACTGGGGTGAATTTCTCTCCATGTCCCCATGAACAGTGGGATGAACACTTTTCTAAATACATCTCCACATCAGATCACTGTTTTTTTTTTCCTATGGAGAGGTACATGTTCGGTGTCTCCAGCTTTATCCACATGGTTCCCTCTGTTTTCAAAGGTCTTCCCCACCCCACTCAATGATCTCGTCTGAAAACATGGTTTAACATGAAAAAGTGCTGCCCAATTTAGCCCCTCATGTTTGTGTGGCACATTCGCCTAAAGAGAGTCCTAGCTGCTCTCTTTTTAAAAAAAATGATTTTATTGGTACATTTCATATATGCATTATGATCATAATCAGCATTAAGCATTTGTACCAGTACATGACACATCTTAATTCTCATTTTTCCCATTCCCCTGCTTTTCCTCTCAATACATAAGCTTTGTTATCTTTTATTTTTTATCATCAAATCTTTGTCTTCTTTACTTATCTTTATTCCCCTTTTCCCTTTTCCTTTTGAACATTTTCTTCCTACTTCACAATATCTGTCATACATTTTTAGATCTCATTTACACCTTCAGTTTCTCATACCAGAGAACTGATATGGTATTTCTACATCTGTGTCCTATTTATTTCACTTATAAATATGTCCTTAAGGTACATCCATTCAAGTATAAATGACTCAAACTTATCATTCTTTATGCCAGCTGCCCTCCTTAGTCCAGGGTTATTAACTGTTGAGATTTTGTTGATACTTGTGACTTATACCCCACACCACTGAGTTTTATAACTAGTTTTTAAATTAAACTCACTGTAAGGCAAGGCAGAAGAAATATGTCTAATTATTAGAATTAAAGAAAAGCAACAACAGAATGAGAAGCCTACCCATCAGCCCCAGGCTACCTCCCTGCACCTCCATCCTCACCTGAACAGTGATGGATCAGGGCAAGTGAAGCCCTGATCAATGCTGAAACTCAAGGAGGCAGCTCTGTAGTGGGCCAGACCTGCCTTGGAGCTGAAGGACCATCTTCTCTGTCAAGTGTACTTGGTTCATCCACTCACGAAGAAGCCCTGCTGCTCTGGGTGAAGTAATTCTCTCCATCTGCTGGTATGACCTTGCTGGAAAAAAAATCTTTTACCACAATTAAGAAAAGCCTTGAAAGCACTGCAGGTCTATGGACTAACTTTTTTTTTAGAGTTCAAACTCTAAAATTAAAACAAGTTGTGTATTAAGTTACCTTTCCCGCCTTTGTCTCCTTTTCCTGTTCTACCTCCTCTTTTTCTTCTTCCTATTCCTCCCCATCCCTTTCTCCTTCCATTGCCTTCCTGTCCTTTCCCTCTTCCTCTTCTTTTCAATACTAGGGATTGAATCCAAGGCTTTCACACTGAGTTATATCCCCATCCTTATATATGTTTGTATGTATGTATATATGTATGTATGTATGTATTTATATATTTTTTTAATTTGGAGACAGGGCTTCACTAAGTTACCTAGAATTTACAATATTCTTGCCTCATCCTCCCACTAAGATGTCATCTTAGTTACTCTTCTTATTGCTGAGACAAAATGGCCAATACCCCAAATTAAAGGAGGAAAGGTTTATATTGGCACAATTTGTAGAAGTTTCAGCTTGCATTTGGCTGGCTTCCGCTGAGTGTCCTGGCAGAGAGCCACTGCAGAAGAGAAACAGTTCATGGCAGGCAGAAGACAGGAAGCAGCAAAATAGTAAAGAAGCAAGCAAAGAAACAACAGCAATTGACAAGCAATGACCCTCTTTCTGTCCTTTGTACTCTATCCAAACCACACTCCCTTAGAGCAGAGCATTCACACCTGGGGAGGGCTTTGCCATTATTCACAGCCAGAGTATGCCAAACTAACCACTGTACTCATTTAGTTAATCACACACCCTTGACCCCAGAATCACATCCTCTGGATACAGCCCCCTCTGAAAAGCCCCATCTGAGCACATGAGGCTGTAGGGAGATATCTAGACACAGCTGTAATAGTTGGGATTAAGTCAATGTTGTTCTCCACTGTATTATATTTGAATATAATATAATATCCCTCTGGTGACATATTGTGTTAAATAAGATATACATATTTTAAGACTCAACCTCTAAGAAGTTCTGTGATGCCCTTGAGTTAGAAATAATCCCTTTCTACCCTAAACCTCCTATTATACCTTGTAGCTTTTATGGCCTATCACACTAGCATGTCTCTCGCATGGAGGTTGCAGGGCTGAGGCAGAAGGAGACACCTCTGTCTGGGCTCACATCTCTCATCATGGGTGGAAATGAAAGTTCTATGGAAAAATCTCAAAGCTCCTTTATACCTGAACTACCTCCCTTCACGACATGCATCAAAGCAAGTTACGCAGGCAAACACAGTCTCCCTCGGAGTTACACTCCTCCCAGGTGGTAGGTAGAACAGACTCACAGGGAAGAAGAGGTATTAGCTGAAAAGCAATAAATAGACCCCAGAAATAATAAAGTATAAGATAAAAAAGACATAGACCCATAAGGAAGATCCAGTGCCATAGCAAAGAAGGATAGTAGGACAGCTCAGCCCGAAGAGCTGCCCCACTAACTTTCCATCTTTTTATCTTCCTGCTTTCAGAAAGTTAACATACCTGTCACTCTAGGCTGCTCCAGACAGGTCCAGGCAAAGTGACCTCACAGATAAAGTCTCATCATAGGTGACACAGTAGCATGATGTCCAGGCTGGGCATTGGGAGACTAAGAATGAGTAACCCTTTTCTATGACAGTGAAACAAGTAGAGAGTAATCTTTTTTTTTTTTTTTTTTTTTTTTTTTTTGAGACAGGGTCTCGCTTTGTAGTTCAGGCTGGCCCTAAGCTCACTCTGTAGCCCAGGCAAGCCGCGAACTCAGCAATCCTCCTGTCTCTGCCTCCCGAGTGCTGGGTTTATAGGCGTGAGCCACCACGCCCGGCATTGTGGTATGTGGTATTGATTGTTGGTGGGCGTGAGTCTCCACGCCCAGCATTATATGTGGTTACCGGGGATCAAACTCAGGACCTTGCGCTTGCAAGGCAGGCGCCGGAACCACTGAACTAACCCTCTGGCCGGAGTAGAGAGTAATCTTAAAGTAATGAAGTTAGTTCTCTTAAAGTGTGTTTAACACCTTCATGGAGGTATAGTTTATGCATCATAAATTTCACTCATCTAACGTCTATTGTTCAGGGAATTCACTTTAGTTACAGAATGGTGCAGCCATTCCCACAATCTCATCTTAGAATTTTTTACCCAAAAGAAACCCCTGTACCTCTTAGATGACTCTCTGTGTTATCTGTGCTCTAATCTTGGGTGACCACAAATCTGCTTTCTGCCCCCATAGATTTTGCCTATTCTGGACACTGCACAGAAATAAAATGATACGATATGTGGTCTTCAGTAACTTTTTGCCTTCACCTTGCCTGTTCTTCCAAAACACATAATCTGGCAAGTATTGGCATTTCACCTGTCTGTAACATTTCCTTAGGCAGATATGCCACGTTTTGTTTGTCTATCCTTCAGTTAATGGACATTTGAGCTGCTTCCAGTTTGGGATTGTTATGTATTATGCTACTAATGAGCACTTGTGACCAGGATGTTATATGGGCAGTTGTTTTTGTCTCTCTTGGGCTTCACCTCAGAGTGGAATTACTGGATCCTATGATAGCTCTGGGTCTAACCTTCTAAAGTCACCCAGGTTCTGGATACCAGTCCCTCATCCGACGAGTGCTTGTGAAACTGTTTCCCATTCTACGGATGCCTTTCCCTTTCAACATCACAGAGTGCACTTGTCTTGTCTTGGTCCTTGGGGTTCATCTCTTCCAGGACACACCTCTGTCTCTCTTTAACTGCAGCAAGATGTAGAGATGGAACACTGAAACCTACAGCTCCACTTGCCTTTGTCCCCAAATCTTAGCTTCTCTGTTCAGTTTGTCAGCGTGAAAGGAGTTAAATTAACCCTGTCCGTGACTATACATCGGTCAGGAGCCACAACAATCACATGGTCTGTTCGCATAGCAGCAGCCTTGACAGTCGCTGCACAATGGCCCACTCAGCTGTGCCAGGAGCGGCGCCTTTGGATGAGTATCTGCTGTCACTGAGCTGGAGCCCTTCCCACCCGACGGGAGCCAGGCTGCCGAGGTCTTTCAGAGCACAGCACACCGGGCTCACATCACCAGGAGAATCCCTTTTGTGCTGTGTGAAGCAATTGCCTCCCTCTTCACACTGACTCCCAGATCACCCATGTACAGGAGGGCGCCAGGCGCAGTGCACACCGTACTTGCCGAACCAAGCAACCCCTTTGTAGCAGCTTCAGAGCTTCTCAGAAAGTGTCATTATTTCCAGCTAACGTCCTGCAACCTGTGTGTTCTCAGTCCTCTGATCTAAAACCTGAAGATAGGAGGTGACCTCGCTGAAAATGCTAAGCCCGTCAGTTTCCAAGCATGAATGGGTCTTTGTAAACCGACTCTTTAGAGCCCTTTGTTGGTGGTGTAGGGGGCTTTGTTGGCTAGAGCCTGATTTTATTTTCAGGAGTCTTTTATTGAACACAGGCAAGTGTGCGCGGATGTTCTTCAAATCATTATCAGAAATGAATAAGCCAGGCGCAGGGTGTGTACCTGTCCTCCCAGCTACTCCTGAGGTTGAGGCAGGAGGTTTATAAGTTCTAGGCTAGCCTGAGAAATGTAGCAAGACCTTGATTCAAAATAAAGATAAGAAGGGCTGGGAGTAGAGCTTTGGGGTGGAGCTCTTGACTAACATGTGAGGTCTTGGGTTCAATCCCTTACTAGCAGCAGAGATACAAAATAAAAGTAAATGAATTAGGGAAATTAGAAGCAGTATAAGGAGCTCTTCATTGTCAGATCTTTGGTGAAAAAACTTACAAATCTTGGTTTCACCACTTTTGCTATTTTATGCGATATGTGAGTTGAGGGTGACACTTCTCATCTCAGGGAGATTCCAGGAAACGATCCCCGGACCGGAACGAGATGTGCCCCAGGACATCTCCTAATGGGAACAAAGGGTGAGAACTGGGCACAGGGAGGGTGAACTGTGACGCAGCCATGCAGAGGCCACAGCCAGGTCTCCAGGGAGGTGGAGCTGGGACGGCCCTTCATGGTGGTCCAGGAGCGGTCAGGGGCCTTGTCTCTGCTTCCAGGATGGACAAACACAGGCCTGGAGTGGGGGCCTGGCCTTGCCAGACAGTTCCTGGGAGCGGCTCAGCAATGGACTGTCAGCTTCAGGCTGCTGGCAGCTGGGAGAGGGAGTGGCCTGGTCCTCGCCTGGCTGCTCACCATGTGCTAGCAAACGTTACCTTTGCTTCACGCTGCAGGCTGCATTGTTATAAAGGATGTGGCTCTTATACTCCACCTGCCTGCTGGCCCAGCCTTTGAATTCCTTCCTTTTCCATATGCTACCAAGAAGTTAGGCATTTTAAGATGGGGATCGGAGAGTGTTGAAATCTACGGGGTGTCCTCTGTCTAGTCCCAGAGGACTGTCCCTCCACACCAAGGTCCTGATGTTGGTGGAGTTGCCTTGGGTAGGAGTTGAGCCTTTTTCGGGTTCTGCTGCTCTGACTGAGGTCCTATGCTGGTGGGCAGTGGCTCTCCAGGAGATAAAGGCCTCAACTGCAAGCAGGTCCTCTGGCTCCCATGTTTGCCCCTGGGCTGGCTGTTAACTGTTCTGGGGTCTTGTTTTCTCAGTGTCAGTCTCCCTTCCTGTGTGAGCTCTCTATCTTCGCTGTCATGATCATTGCTTTCTCCAAGCTTTGCAAATTGCCTGGAACTTAAAATCAGCCCCTGCATTTGCTTCAGTTAATACACAGTGTCAGTTTGCTCTGGTGAAAGTTTCACCCACTGGGCTGAGTATTAATTTCCTAGTGTTGTCCCTCATAAATTGCTACGAGGAAAGGCTTAAACAGGAGAAGTTTATTCTCTCATTTCTCTAGCTGCCACATGTCTGAAATCAAGGTGAGGCCAGATCTCAGCTCCCTCTGACAGCTCTAAGGAAGAATCCTCTCTTGCCTCTTTCAGCTTTCGGTGCTACAGAAATCTTTGAATGGTGACTGCATAACTCTGTCATTTGTTCTCATCCGCAGTTGGGCTTCTTGGCTGTCTGTCAGTGTTTCTTTCCCTCTTCTTAGAGGGGTACCGGGCATTAACCTTGCGGTCCACTTTGAATTCAGGATGATTTTATCTCAATATCCTTAGCTTGTTACACTGACCTACTTACAAATTACCCCACAGTGTAAGGCTCCATGTGGACACAGATTTCTGGGGGACTCTATTAATCAACCACTTCATGCTGGCCCACTTGTGCACAACTAACCATGAGTGATGGGCTCCAGTTTGCCAGGGAGATGGCAAATGATCTGATTCCAGAACCCTGTATTAGTATGTCATTTCCCAGAGCCTCCAACAGCCTTCTTAGCGCAGTAGGCAGCTTGTCAGTCTCATAATCCCAAATAACCCAACTTCACAGGTAGTGTTCTCCAGAGAGCAGACCCTGTAACAGAGTTTAGCCTGCAGAATGTTTATACCTGTTGGTGCAAGGGTAAAGTTGTGAATACACATGTACACACACACACACACATACACACAAAAGCACAGGCACAGAATTATTGATGTCTAGGCTCTGTGCATCTGGAGCAGGAATAGAGTAAGGCAAAGAAAGCACCTGGAACATGATATTTAAGGGTACCCACACTCTGAGGTACCAACTCTGCACCTGTATGACCCTTAAAGTGAGGGCAACCTTAAACATTATTCCCTAGGCACATGTCTGGCTCACTGGGGTCCCAACCCTGATAAACACACATCATTAACTTTACCACCTGCTCCACAGACTGCTTCTCAACTAGTTTGAACAAATTTACATTCTCATTAGCAATAACTGAGAATGTCAGGTGTCCATATCTTTGTTAAATTTGATGTCAAACTTTCAGATTCTTGCCAGTTTGACAGATGGGAACCAGTTTGTTGATGTATAGTTCACTTTATTATGAATAAATATCAGTTTAATGGCCATTTGAGGTCCCTTTTTATGAATTGTCTTATATTCTCTGCCTATTTTTTTACTATTTATTTTTTTTACTAATTTATGAGTTCTTATATTCTAGATCTTTACCTTTTGGGCTTACATTATTGCAGATATTTTCTCCCAGTCTGTGTTCTGTCATCTATCATGTCTTTTTAAAGTGTGTATCAAATATTTTACATTTTAATATTCTTAAGTATTAAATTTCTTGATTGTGTTTCTCTTTCTTCCCTAACTTGATGTCACAAAAGGCATTTTTTGTTTTTGTTTGAGACAGGGTCTCGCTTTGTAGTTCAGGCTGGCCCTCAGCTCACTATGTAGCCCAGGCAAGCCTTGAACTCAGCAATCCTACTGCCTCTGCCTCCCGAGTGCTGGGATTACAGGCGTGAGCCACCATGCCCGGCACTGCAGTATGTGGTATTGATTGCTGGTGGGCGTGAGTCACCAGGCCCAGCACTGTATGTGGTTACTGGTGATCGAACTCAGGACCTTGCACTTGCAAGGCAGGCGCCGGAAGCACTGAGCTAAATCTCCAGCCCACAAAAGGTATTTTTATAAATTTTATTCTAAATTTGCAAAATTTTGCTTCTAATATTTGTGTTTAATAGATTTAAAATATATATTATGTTAAGTATAAAGTTTTCCACATAACCAATTTCCATAAAGGTAATCAAGATAGAAGTTTAAAGAATATTCATGTATTTTGATTCAAGTGTTATATACATATTAAAATTTGTTCCAAAAAAGGACAGAGATACAAAGACTTTCTATAATAATGATGATGTCATCCTTCTTATTACGGATAGAAATATAAATAATTTAAATATTTAACTGTGGGAAGATGAAGGAAATGCATTTAGTTGGAATTATATGAAATAATACTAAAGAAGTAAAAGACACATTTGATGAAATTATAATAAAATGAAGATGAGCTTATGGTGGGCTAAAGTGGAAAAAGTCAACGTGGTGCCCATAGTTTAACGTTGTTCTGGGAAAAATATAAGCATGAAAGAGCTGAAAAGCTATAAAATAGCTCCTGTCAAATTAATAAGGAGAACTTAGATGCAGTAGAATTTTGATTTTTTTGCCTTTTGAAAAGTTTAATAATTTAAAAATATGAAAATGAATTTTATAGATATTTTATTTTATCCAGTAGTGTGCAGATCAGCACCAATCAGATTGAACACAATTTTGGTCACTACAGCTTGCTGATTTCTGTGGTGTAAATATTTCCTTCATGACTGATTTTAAGTTCCTGTTGTGAAGTTGGTGCTAGGAAATGACATGAAGTAGGAGTTGAGAAAAGATGTTCATAGTCACACTCTTCCTGGGTGAGCGAGCTGGCTCCCACACATTTCTGATTGCCCATCGCTGATAAGTATTAACACTTCAGCATCTTGAATTTTTTTAGAAGAAACAAACTCTAATGGATACTGTTGAAGCCTTCTGTGCTCCCCTCCATAGCTGCATTTCCTCACGCTTCTTCCCAAGAAATCACCATCACCAGTCTGGCATGTATTTTTCAGATTATGTTTTTGTATATTTAGTATTTGGATATGTATTTGAGATAATATATAGTTGTGTTTTGCATGTTTAATATGTTACTCAATACTGATATATTATTCATATTTTAAAATTTCCTTTCCTCCTTTAAGGTCTATTCCAACTAACAAATAGTACAACCACAGTTAATTCATTTTAGCTATTGACTGTTTGTAATGACATGAAAATATCACTGTCCTCTTTTAATGGACATTTGACTGTTTCCAATTTTTAACTAATAAGGTTATGAAGACCCTACAGATGTGTCTCAGTATATAAAGTTACTATATATAGGATTAAAATGAGTACACTAGAAGACATGGTATTTTACATGTTAGTACAGTATGTTCCCAATTTATTGAACATCTGCATTTCAAACGTTCAAAGATACAGACGGACCCTGAATTATGAACATTTGTGGCTGTGAACAAATCACAGAAGTGGCTCATGTCTGCTGAGCTTTGTCAACAGTTGTGTTGCTGTGTGTTCACTGTGTAGTGTGTTGGTGCACAGTAGGACATTGGAGCACAGTAGAACGTTGGTACACAGTAGGACGTTGGTGCACAGTAGGACTTTGGTGCACAGTAGGACAGTGCTTAGGCAGAGCCCAGGATGTTGGGAAGCAGGAGATCAAGCAGTATTGATGTGGAGCCACGAAGCACAAAACAATATACAGTGTACATTTGTGTCAAAGGTGTCACTCTGTTGGACTTACGAACAAATCTAACTTATGAACATTCTCCCAGAGCAGAAATCATCCCTAAGTGGAGGACTTGCTGTAGTACGGACAAACTGTTCTACAATTAGTTGTAACAATTTACACTCATGGCTGAACAGTGTGAGCATTTCTCATTTGCCATAGTCTAGATATGCCTATTTAATTTACATAATGTATCTGAGCATTGAAAACATGCAGTTTACATACCTCAACAATGCTGCTTAAAAACATTCTAAAGCATATCCTTATTTAAATAAATCATATCATGTCCTCCTGATAATCCGGTTTCATAAAGTGACAAGTTGTCATCCATCCGGATTTTATTTTGTACTGGAAATATAAAATCTCACGTACTCAGCTTATTCAAAGAGACAGAACCATATACTACATGGACTTCTTTAAAAATCATAGTACCATGACAAGTTCCTTAGGCTAAAATTTAAAACAAACAAAAGTATGTTTGCTCAGATATACTTGAACTATAGGAAAGCCTGAGGATGTGTGCGACATCGTGGTCATTTTCTGGGTCATTTAGAGTTTCACTGTTGTCAACTGGATGGGTGCGGTTGCATCTTTTGTCTGCTATATGAGCTTGTTACAAGGATCAGGGTAGGGATAACATACAGAATACCACGTTTATACACTGAGGTATTTCTTTTATAAGTAGTATTTCAGTAGCAAGCAGTAGATTTCATTCAAAGGTCTTAAATCTTATTTTCAGCTCCAGTAACACATTTCTTTGTGTGTCACTTACATTGATTCTCCACACTTCATGACAGGCATTTTGGTGATCATTCCGTGTGTGTATGTGTGTGTGAGTGTGTGTGGTATGGTGTTCACTTGCCCATGTGTGTGAGGATGGGTGTGGTTGGAATAGCGGCCATGTGCTGAGCTCATGTGTGTGAGTCAAGACTTCCTGAGAGCTGCCTGTATTTTGAGCTGCTCTGTTCCTAATGGCCACGGGCGAAGCTGGCTTTCCAGCTTGTTTCCAAGGAGTCTCCAGAGAAACCACACCAGTTCAAGTCGTGTGTCAGAGCTTCTTTCTGTCACTGCTTCAGGCTAAACTGGCTGTCCTTCCTCATGGCTGTCTCTGGATAGTTCTGTCTGCCACAGCTCTGTGTGTCCTTGTCCCCCGAAGGACAAGCTTGGGACAGTGAAGGCTGGCACCCGCGGTTGTTCTGTGCCTCGCCCAATGTGTCAGTGGCTCTGTGGGCCGCTCTGCTCCACCAGGGCCCCGCAGGGGGTGCTCAGGTTTGGCCACAGAGAAAAAGGACTAAAGGCAGAGAGCAAGCTGGTGACAGAGTCCAAGACCAAGGGTACCTTGGGTATGGCTCATTATTTATTGGTGATTAACTTTTAAAAGATAGGAAGGAAAAAAATTATGAATGTGTTCAAGTTAATTGGAGAGAATATAGGAAAAGTTTTGTGTTTTATTGAATTTTAATTATAAAAATTAAAAATAACCATTTTGTAGCCTAACTCAGGATGATTATTTTACTCCATGTAGCTTGAACCTGTGTGTTAGGGGGCTGGGTTGTAGCAGGTGCTGAGACAAATGACCCCCGGACCTCACAGAGTTTAAATCTGGTTGCTGGCTGTGGAGGAGGCTATAGGACAAGAGGTACATGAAAAAAAATTTAGAGTAAGCAAATAGTAATGTATCAGGTAGTAGTAAACACTCTAGAAAGATCTGGAAGGGTGTATGAAACCACTGGGGCCAGCAGAGACACACATTCTGTAAATGGGACATACATCTATAAAGGACAGAGAAACCACTGTGTACTGCAAGTCTGTGTCCCGCCAATGTTCATGTGTTGAGATACTAACCCTCAAGAGACCGGATCCTTTCAGAGGTGACCAGGTGGAGAAGGTAGAGCACTACTGGATGGAATTAGTCTCTCTACGAGAGAACCTTAAGCAGACTACAGTGGGGCAAGCCTCTCATCCCAGCACTTTGGGAGGCAAGAGAACTACAAGTTCAACCCCTACCTAATTTAGCAGTTTAGCAAGACTCTGTATCAAAATAAAAAAATACAGGGCCAGAAATTTAGCTCAGTGCTTCCAGCACCTACCTAGCAAGTGCAAGGTCCTGAGTTCGATCCCTGATAACCACATATAATACTGGGCATAGTGACTCATGCCCACCAGCAATCAGTACCACACACCACAGTGCCAGGCATGGTGGCTCATGCCTATAATCCTAGCACTCGGGAGGCAGAGGCAGGAGGATTGCTGAGTTCAAAGCTTGTCTGGCCTACAGAGTGAGCTCAGGGCCAGCCTAAGCTACAAAGTGAGAACCTGTTTCAGAGGGGGGAAAAGATTAAATTACAAAGCCCTAGATATGTAGCTCAGTGCAAAGGTGCTAGGTTCACTTCTAATTCAGCAAAATAAATAAGACCTCAGAGAGCCCTATCCACCCACCGTATGCCCACCCAGAAACAAAATAAGCATCTTTGAGCCAGGAAGTGAGTCCTCACCAGGTATTCATTAGGTACCTTGACCTTGACTTTCCAGCCTCCATAACCATGAGGAGTGATTTCTTGTTGTTTCTAAGCCACTAGATCTATGGTACTTTTGTTATAGCAGGTGAAACAAGACAGAAGCTGAGGTCTCAGAAGCAGTGGATCTTCTAAGTTAAGGAGCAAGAGCGCTTTGGGTGGAAGGCACAGCCATGGCAGGAAAGTTTTGCAGGTGCCATGGACTCTGCTCTGGAGTGAGGCACATGGCACGTCCTTGGTGGCTGGAGCCAGAACACTCAGACCTCTTTGGGAGGGTTGGGAACCTCAATGACAAGTCTGGAGATTTAGTCCTATATTTTGACATTTTAAAGCAACCGCCTGGCAAAGGGAAAAAAGGTAATAGTTATGAATAAGATTTGATTATGCATCTCTGGGTCAGGTAAAGAAAGATGCTTTATGCACCAAGAACATCTTCGTGCAGCAAAAAGTGCCTCTCACACAAGGCCTACTGCACCGTCTCTCAACTCCAAAGCAAATATGCTTCCTAGATACTCCTGTCCCTGAATAAACATGTCCCTCAAATGTTTTATTTGTTGTAGTAAAATTAGACAATAATTATGAGTTGAAGTGAGACATTTTAAGGGAGATCTACTGTACAGTACTGAATTTAAATGTTTGAACCTCACTTGAAACCATATAGCTGATACTATTCCTGCCTCCGTATGGCATCTGGAGGACTTTCTATGACATGGTCACAATGAAGACACTGTTATTTTCATACAAGTGCTCGTGCTTCGCTGCTTTCCTCGGTTTTGGACTTGGTGCTTAGCACATTTTACATGTTCTAATCTCCCTCCGTCATATGTTGTTCCTAAGTGTTGCATTCAAGGAACTGCAGGCTCTGGAGGGTCGTCTGATCAGAGCTGGAGAAGCTTTTCTAGGAAGGAATCTTCTTAACCGCACGTGGCACAGCAGCCACTTACTTGGGTTTCCAATTCTTTCTCGTAGAGTGAAGATGACAGCACATTAGCTAAGCTGACTGCTTGGGCCAGAGATACTAGAGGAAGAAAGGGCTTGGAGAGGCCTGGGCCAATCTTCCTCCTTCAGACCACCGTGCAGGGAAGGTGAGTGGGTTAAGCTGTCTGCTATTGGCCTCTCGGGTAGGAAAAGGCCGGGAAGCCAGAGTCCATGTCTCCTCCTGTGCAGGTCTCTTTCCCTAAACTGAGCTTCACTTAAGAGCGAGAGTCACTGCTATGGACTAAGATATGGCACAACTGGGTCGCCAGTTCCCCCTCACCAGCTGCCCTTTCAAATCACTGACAGAAGGAAGTGGAATAAAAACAATACTTTGAGCAAGTGGCAGGGTGGTAATTGACCAATCAGTGAGGAATTTGGAAGAAGCAGCAAAGCCAAAACCCACGCTTCGCATGAATGTGCATCACCTCATGGAAACGGAACATAACATTTTTTACCCAGACCCGCCTGTGACAGAGTTCATGACGTAACAAGCTCAGCCACTCAGCCTTGGCACCATCTGCCAAGCACATCGGCTCCTCCATCCCATCTGTTCACATCTGAAGTTTCCACTCAGGACAGTGTAGGTAGGTTTGGTGCAGGGGATTAGAGAGGAAAGGTACAAAGGAGACATTGTGGCTTTCTGAGGTGAAGTAGTTTTTTTTTTGTGGAATTCTTTATTGGTACAATTTATATACATCTCAAAATCACATATAACATTGGGAAATTTGTACCAGTATATGCCACAAGTTAATTCTCATTTTTACCCATATCCCTACCCACTCCCCCCTCCTCCCCCCTTATACATGCTCTTTTATTTTCTTTCTGTATCATATTTATTCCTTCCCCTCATCACATTCCCACACCAA
>PVIC010025102.1:0-25707 GCA_004025085.1 Thryonomys swinderianus
ATAATGACAAAAAGACAAGAGGCACTGACAAATAGCACAAATACATAGATGATTACCTCAAAGGAGGATACAGGTGTAGCTGGAATTAACAAGGAAGTGGCAGAAAAAGACTTTCAAGGTTGTACATTCTAGTCAAAAGAAAGCTGCTCATGGTCTATACTTGCTTTTACATTATAAAAATCTTTGAACTCAGAATTCTGACAAAAATGAATTTGTACAATAAAATTGTGAACTTTTAAATTGAATTCTTTATTGGTACATTTTATATACAGCTCACAATCACATTCAACACTGGGGAATTTGTACCAGTATATGACACAAGTTAATTCTCATTTTTACCCATAAGCTTTTGACATACTCCTTAGTCACACCTCATATATATTGCCCTGTGACAGTGTCACTTACTGCCTATCGAAAGTGACATTTAGTGTTCACTTCTGCAGCACATATGCTAAAATTGAAAGTGATGCTTAATTTCAAACCCTAGCTTCCCAGTTCTGGAGATCTGTGGAGCATTCACATGGACTTTGACACCAGGCGGCTAGATCCTTGGGAACGAATCATACCTACCTTCAAGTACAGCCGGGATATTCCATTTTTTGAAATGCTTGTCCCTACAACTGACACAGTACGCTTTGGATATCTAATGGAGAAACTTCTGGCCGTCAAGCATTCAGTGTTGTTTACAGGAATAACTGGTGTTGGCAAGGTAGGAAACCAATAAGGAACAAGGAGTTCTATCCAAAAGTTAGGAAATGATGGAGTTAGAATTATCACACCAGAAATAACACATTATTTCTCAGAGAATTTTTTTATTTCTTATCTCTTTCTCAAGAATGTAACCATGCTGAATATATGCCAATCCTAGAAATTACTCCAAAGTTCGCCTGTTACTGAGTTGCTTTTACATAAACCATAGGACCTTATAGACCGGTGTTTGTGTTTAAGGGCTTATATATTGCATTCATTGGTATTTCTGGAGCTACTGCTGCAGTGGTAGGGTGGGAATTGGCCAACATGATTTATATTTGCAATAGACCATTGAAGGTCAGCCTGTCCACTACCTGACATAGCAATGGTAATGCAGTGATATTTTTTGGAAAAAGAGTAGAGAAAAAATGTTTGGGATGGTTTCAGACAAATAGGAATTCACTCTTTCCCCCTCTAAATTATTTCTAAAAAAAGTTCAGATCTTTCTGTGACTCTCATTATCAAATTGGTTTAGATAGTAACCAAGATGGATTTTGGTATGAAACTAAAATAAAAGTTCATGATGATACTGGGCTGATTAAAATATTTCTGGGTTCTGAAAAATATAAATAAATAACTTGAATGTCCATGAAACTGGACAATGGCAGATGTTTTAAGCTGGATTCAACCACTCTTCTTTTATCCTATTTGTGACTTATTATACTGATTATTGAATTAGGCTATTGAAAAGTATTGTGTTAAATGTGAAATCAATTAAAAATTTTTATTTTAAAGTCTGTTATTGCAAAAGGATTGCTAAATAGAATTCAAGAATCAGCTGGCTATGTCCCTGTTTATCTAAATTTTTCTGCACAAACTTCATCTGCAAGAACACAAGAAATTATTGAGTCAAAACTGGAACGAAAAAGAAAAAATATTCTAGGTAAGAATTAGTTTATTCTGCACAAATTATTAAGTAATCTAATAAATTGCATAAATAATGGGTATAATAAAAGTATATATTTTCTTTGCTTGATTGATTTGTAAAAGCATGTCTTGGCCTGATTCATATCACTACAATAAAATAGCAAGGACTGTTTACTTTATGAAGAAGAAAGTTTAGTTCATAAACATGGAGAGCCAGTAGCATGGTGTTTATTGTAAAGGCCTTGTAGTAGATAGCATCATGGGGCAGAAGCAGATGAGAAAGAGAAAGGTCACGTAGTGGAAGAGAAAGAGAGAAAGCTACAAAAGTCACAGACTTTATGACTCTTGTGGTAACCAATCAAGTCCTGTGACAGCAAGAACTGATTTTTTTAAAAAATATTAATCCCTCTTAAAGGACCCAGCACATTTCATCACTGTTGTATTAGGGATGAAGTTTCAACATGAGTTTTGGTGGGGGAAAAAATGTATTTTGACCATAGCAAGGTGATTGTCAAGACTTTTTCCAGTGTAGACATCTAGATAGCTTTCTATCAAAAAAATAAGTCATTTATTTCTATCACCTTCACCCTAGAACACCTTTGATTTCTGCCTCTTCATGATTTCCTTCTCTCCACAGCTCTTCAAACCTGAAATAATCTCCCTTTATTCAAAATCAACAAATATATGTCTGATGGTTTGAGTTTGTGAGCTCAGGGGAAACAGATATGGAGTTCTTTGGGTTTTTTCTTCTGTCAGCACTTTCAGCCAGGTTTTGGTATCTCCCTCATCCTCCTTTGTTAATTAGTTAGACAAATAATATGGCTTTCTGGTTACTTTTGGATATTTTGGACTTGTCTGTTTGTTTTTAGTATATATTTAGTTTGAATCTGGCCAATAGAATAAACTTCATCACACAACCTTATTTAAAGCTCACTCTCTCCTGTCTTAGCCAGATTTGTGGCTCCAGCTTCGGGAAGTAGATGGGGGGATGCCTTTTACTCCCCCTCACACTCCTTGATGTGTGGGGTTGGAAGAAGGAAAGGGTAGGTGCCTTGTCCCTAGCTGCCCCATAGATGGGCCTCCTTGTGGGTGCCCCTTATTGCTCTGGTCAGCACTGAACGTTTCCCCTGCTGTCTGGCTGTGGGGGAGCCGGCTGTATGACAGACCCCTAAAATAGTTGTTCTGGTCAGGCATCAGCCTCCTGGGGAGGCTCCCTGAGGTTGGGAACCAAGATCTCAGTCTCCATTGAATCCATCATCCAGCACTACATACTCTTGCCTCTCACTAGGACTTGTATCAGTTACTGTGCTTAGAGTCCCATAGTTAATCCCAACCACAGGGACTTAGCTATGTCCCCATCAGGCTCAGGCATTGGATGCCAGAGTAAGTTGGTCTCTTCTTCGTGTTTTTTTTTTTTTCTGATGAGTTTATTTTCTGGTTTTCTTTAAATGCACCCCTGTGCAGCTGCGCTCTCCTGGATTCCCCTTTGATAGGACTGGGGTATCTTTTAATTCCAAACCCTATTTTCCCTGTGAGGGTGATAGATGGCATCTATGGAAGGAAACTTTAGGCATTTTTCTGCTTCCTGTTATGGAAAGAAAATGACTTTCCTCACCCTTGCCTAGGTCTCGCATTGGTGAGGATGGTCAGCAAGGCTGGGACTGAGGATGAGGCAGCCCTCACTGGAGAGTTGCTATCATCCTGTGTGCGAAGGGTGAGGGTGACAGACCAGCTGACATGACAATATGGGCATCTTGCCCAGGTCTACTTCTCCTGCAGGAGATGGGGCCAGAGGAAGTCTGAGCTCCTCAGAATGGAACCTTTATGAAGTCCTCTCACTCAAGAGATCAGAACTACTCATTACTGACTCTCTAGGTGTCACTGAATCCAAACCTTTAACCTGACCTTTTGTTAGTCTGTTTTCTATCACTGTCACAAAAAACCTGAGACTGGGTGATTTATAAAGAAAAGATAGTCACTTAACTGAAAGTCCTGAAAGTCTAGGAGTTTATGGTGTGGCACTCATACAGCATCAATTCATGATGAAAAATAGAAGAACAAACATACATTTATATAAAACAGAAAAGGAAACCAAACCCTGCAGTACCTGACCCATTCCTGTGACAACAAACATCAATCCCTCCCCCAAGGCTTAGCCCTCACAGTTCCAAATGCCTCTGAAAGGCTCCACCACCTCTCAACACCATGACCTTGGGGAGCTAGCTTCAAGCGTGGTGGGGACAAACCACATTCAAACCATATTTAAACCATTGCCACTTCTACTTTACAGCTTCTCCATGTACATCATAGTTCTTAACCTAAATTCCTTTTATTTCCCCAGGGGCACCAGGAAACAAACAAGTTGTGATCTTTGTTGATGACTTGAACATGCCCAGATTGGATCGCTACGGCTCTCAGCCTCCGATTGAGTTACTTCGGCAGTATCAGGATTTCCATGGCTTTTATGACAGAAACAAGCTCTTTTGGAAAGACATACAGGTTACTTTAGGGCTTATATTCCTTTGTATTCAAATTTACATGAGGAGGACATGTGATTATTCGTTGCTAGGACTGCCATGGACATAATTTTTCCAAATTCTTTGCAGTGGTGTGGTACGGATGGCTCCGTTTTCCCCTCCGCTTGTAATAGAATCCTTGTTCCATCTAAGACTAGTTCCCTGTCTTATCTCACGAGCCCACACCAGAATTGCTTGTGCTTCTCTGTTTACATCACTCTAGGTTTTCTCCAGCCATGTCCTCCAAACTCTTCCACCCTCTCTGCCCATTATCCAGTTCTAAAGTTCCCACCACATCTTCAGACACTCATTCATGAACAGTCCCATTTCTCAGGGACAGTTTTCCGTCTTAGACCATTTTCTGCTTCGGACAGCCCAATACAACCGAGTTACTTATAAAGAAAAACATCCTAGGGCCGGAGGGTTAGCTCAGTGGTTCCAGCGCCTGCCTCGCAAGCGCAAGGACCTGAGTTCGATCCCCGGTAACCACATATAATGCTGGGCGTGGAGACACGCCCACCAACAATCAACACCGCATACCACAATGCCGGGTGTGGTGGCTCATGCCTGTAATCCCAGCACTCGGGAGGCAGAGACAGGAGGATTGCTGAGTTCACGGCGGCTTGCCTGGGCACCATAGTGAGCTCAGGGCCAGCCTGAACTACAAAGCGAGACCCTGTCTCAAAAAGCAAAAAAAAAAAAAGAAAGAAAGAAAGAAAAACATCCTAGTTGGGCTCTTGTGAAACAGTCCTTGCCTCCCACAGAGCTCAGCTTTGGAGAGCAGACAAGCGTCCAGAGTGCCTGCTGATGAGTAGGAGATGCAGGAGGAATGAAGCCTCCCCAGGGCAGGGGATCTGGGAGCAGGATCGTGAAGGCAGATGGAGGCAGAGCACAGGGAGCACTTCACACTGGGGCAGCGGGGAATGTGTGACACTGTGGTGCTGTGAAGCAGGAGCCGCAGAGCGGCAGGAGATTACACCACACCCCAGCAGGAGCGATGAGGTCCCTGAATGTACCCTGTGCATGATGGGCATCCCTGAAGGAGATACTCCGGGACGCTGCCCTTGGCTGCAGGGGAGCAGTGGGCTAGCAAGAAGGCCAGACCAGAGGAAGTGGAGGAGCTGACAGAAGAGACAGAGTCAGAGCTCACTGCGATGAAATGTGCAGCCAGTGGGTTTTAGGAGGCAAATCCAAAGGGCTTCTAGGATGTGGAGTCAAGGGAAAAGAGAACCCAGGTTGACTGTCCTGTCTGCTTGGGAAAGGGAGCAACTTGGGGTGAGCAGTTTTGCTCCCAAGAAAAGCAAGTATACCAAGCACTGTTGTCAGTACCTCCCGCTTACTAACTCACGTGACCTTCCAGCAGCCTGGTAAAACGAGTAGTGCAATTAGCCCACGAGGAGGGAGAGACGCAGCCCAGACTCTAGCATTGCTCTGTAACATACAAAACCATTCGTCATGAATATTTTTCCAGTCGCATTCCTCTTCATTTCCGTGGTCACTGTCTGAAGCCAGGTCCCCTTTCTCCTGAAATGCTGAAGCTAACACATGCATCTTACAGAGCTGCTGGGTGGGTTACACAGACAGGATTAGCTCAGGGATGGTGAACCCCTTAGAGACTGGCACTCGGACTGCATCCCAAAACTCCCATGCACCACTACAATTAAACCCAGATACTGAGGATTTAGTTTAGAAAAGACAACTCATACATTAACATCTCTTATCTTAAAAGAAAAACAAGATAACAGAGTTCTCAGTGGTACCAACAGCTTTTTATTGAAAGGTAAAAGTTTGCATATGTTTTGCTCTTTGCAGCAATTAATGTGATCTCTGCTGTTGTATGTGTGTGCTGGTAACTTGTCAGATCTTAGCTCATACTTTGTTAGCTCGAGATCCATACATGAAGGACTCAGGTCATCTGTTTGCTTCTGGTGTCACATCTGATAGAATTTAAAGCTGAGAACAGCTGCTCACAAGTGTCGATGATCCAAACAAAGGAAGCAAAGCAATCCCAAGTCCTTCCAGTGACTTGAAGTTATTTGGCAGAGAATTCTACACTTTAGGGACTTCATTTTCAGAACTGCCAACTGTGCTGTCCTTTGCTATCCTTTCACACTCTGTCTTCTCAGGTCATACAGTTTATTTTTCCAGATGGAGCTTTCCTGAAATTCCAACAGCTCCACTTCCAGATTCCCAAAATCTAACCAGTGTGAGCAGCAAAGATCGAGCTCTTCAAATCTGGATTTATATGAAGAAGTCAGAAAACACAGAGTTGTCTCCATCTTATGGAACCGTAATCTGTCACTAAAGTACTCCTTGGCAGCTGCTGCAGTGCTAGAAAATTCCTTGTAGATTCCTGATGACTTGTAGGATTTTCCACAAATGTTGTAGAATTCCCTAAATGTGTTTTTAGAGTTTAAAAAAAAATCTCAGCTCCCCACTTGCAAGGTCTGAGGTGAGCTGGCTCTTGTGCCAGAGAGGCTCTGGGAGCCTTTACTACCGCTGGGACCAACTGGTCTCCACATGTTTGCAGGCGGCTCCCAGGCTGCAGACTGCCGGAGTGGCCCTGTGAAAATGCAGGTCTGACGTTGCCAACCCCTCACTTGACCTTGAGCAACTCACTTAACCATCCAGGGCTACCGCTGGTTTCTTTTCTATTTTTCCACCCATGAAGTGAGTGTGACAGTAGTGACCCACTGGAGCGGCAATGTGGATGATGTTCCTGGAAGTGTACGGAAACCTAGCGCAATGCTGACTTGTGGCAGGTCCTCAAAAAATGTTGCTGTGAGTCTTGCCATTGAGGTCCCAGCTCTGCCTCTGCCGGATGACCTGAGTGGATTTCTTTCCACGCAGGATGTAACAATCGTGTCAGCATGTGCACCCCCGGGAGGAGGCCGCAACCCTGTGACCCCTCGCTTCATCCGCCACTTCAGTATGCTCTGCCTCCCCATTCCCTCAGAGCACAGTCTGAAACAAATCTTTCAGGTGAGTGTGCATTTAAATGTAAACAAGAGGGATAAAAGAGAATATGTGTTCCAAAGGCTCCCACCAGGTGGCTCAGTGAGCTTCTGGACCATCCATCCTTTTCCTGAGCAGAAAACAGAAGATAACCGTGGCGCCATGGAGCCGCCGTCTGTGTTTCTGCCTTCTGCGTTTGTGGTCCCAGACTGACCTCAACCTTGCGTGTCCACCTTCACCAGTTACAACATACAGCACTCCAGGGACCTCGGTCAAGCTCAACATCGCCTCTCCTGCTGCCATCATGAACAATAACCTATTTTTATTCCTCATGTAATAATTTTCCTAAGCGTCTACTTCCCCATCTTTTAAGTAGGGAAAAATAACGGCACCTGCCCTGGAAGTGCTCAGCAGAAGTGTTTGATAAGTGTAAAACTTTATCATGAGCAGAATGGCAAAAGAACTTGAAGCAGCATGACTAGAGCATGCCGTGACCAACAGGGCCCTAGACGGGACAGGTTGTGAGCTGGGTGCCAGAGGAGGACGGGAATTGCAGGTAGACTAAGACTGCTCAGGTGACTGGTCTGGTGAAGCTGACATCGTCAGCAAGACCCAGTGATGTGGGGATTAAATGAGCCTCTACATTTGCCAGCATCAGCCTCTTCTTCCAGTAGAGGGAGAGAAAGGCCTAGAGCCATCATGTACACACCTTTAGTACACAGCAGGCTTTTCTGTTCACCCTGGCATGGCTTATATCCGTGAACCATTCCAATAAGGAGCTAATGGCAAAATGGCATATAAAAACTTCAAGAGCGTGCTTTAGAATGTGGAAAGATGACAGCTTATCACTTGTAATTCAAGTACCAAAGTATAGAATGGAACATGAAGCAGCAGTGGAGATGAACACGCCCACTGGAATTTTAATGTCCTGCCATCAATTGTTTCTAGAATATTTACACTGAATTTATATTTTGGGGCTTGAAGTGAGTGACTACAGCTCATTTGGTGCAGACACACTTGTGGGGTGTGGTGGGCCCTAAAGCGTGCCCCAAGGAACTTATGCTTAATTTTAAAGTGCTGAATTAGCAAATTACCTCATTTCTTTACAAATTAAGGCAAATTCAAGGTTATACCTATAAAAATGTCATATTCGCTCATTCTAAAATACTTAGTGAGAAGGAAAAGGTGGAGGCTGATTCCTCCAAAAGAAATTGTGCCTCACCCCGCTGTGGGATTGTCACAGTTATGGAAACAATTGTCACATCTATAGGAACAACTGCCAAAATGTGCATCTGTATACACTCACGGGGACCCCATCTAACAAGCACAGGCTAGGATGGGGCTGCCTCTTCCCCTGTAACTTAGAGACTTATAGTTAAAATGTATGCAAGCTCTGAATGGAAATGGAACTAGAGGCACCAGAACAGATGCTAGGACCTCCTAGATGGGCCTGGATTCAGATGGGGATTCGTATTTCCCTCATTAACAGAGTAAACAGAATATTCTGCTTGTAGGAAAAGTACTTTCAAATTCTAGGGTTCGTAGCCCACATGCCCCACCCTCTGTCACTGGGTGGATAAGGGAGAACTGAGAAGAGGAGAGTAAATAATTTCTTAGCAACACATGTAATAAATGACTTACTCATATTGTATAAAAGAAACCTATAATGTATATCATATATCTATACATAACATATATACATAGATACATAATAGATATATACAGAATTTTTTAATTATTTACTACCTTTAAGGCAGTCTGTGGTGTGACTATAGTCTCTTTAATCATCTGATGCAAGTGAGTCTGACCATATATGCAAAGCACATAACACTAGTGAACAGTTGTGGTTTGCACAAACCTGGAAGATGTATGTTCTAGGTGATTCTTCCTTGAGCCACAGTTTACACACACTTGATTGTTTATTTATTGGAAATTTATTTGCCAAAATATGCATCCCTGTACATTCTAAGAGTGAACTAAAGAACATTCAACAAATGAAACTGATGATGTTGTCAGTAAATGTAACTTCTAGTTAGAAAGATGTAACAGCAGTAATTGAAAACCAGGATCAGTTCTATAAAATACTAATAATATCTTCACGCCAAAGCATCCCTTTCCAACAGTGTACATATTCTTAGTGGGAGCTTTGCAAAGTTCTGAAACATGTTATAACCAGACCTATAAGTAGAATTCCAAGCTGTAATCTTCAGAAAATTCTATAATGAAATGCTGATTTTCATTTATGAATACCAGCTTAGTAGCCATTAATTCATTCATTAAATAAACATTTATTTAGCACCTAGCATATGCCATTTTTAATAAAACAAAACAGATGACACCTCTGGCTTCATGTAACTTCCATCATGAAGACAGATAATAAATGGTGGATTACATATATATACTTATAAGATCCATGTTACAAATTGTATTTTATTTGCATGATGGAAAATAGGCTGGAACTTTTTTCATGTTTATGATGTTTATGATTTTTCATGTTTATGATGTTTGCACACACACACACTTCCTTGTCCACATATGTATTCATTTATTTCAATTTGTATATTTTCTATCACACATCCAGCTCACCATCTTTTCATCATATTTGACAATTGGCTTCTGAATTCTACTACTCAAACTACTAGTTGTGTGGTGAACATTAAGTTCACATCAGAGAACCAGAAAGAGTGTACCTCAAAATGCAGATGGTTCCATGAGCTTCTAAAACTAATATTCAGCAGGACATCCACGGAAATAAAATAATTTAGTCTATTTCCAAATATTTTATACATGAGACCAAAATCTAAAGTCCTGAGCAGTACCTAAAGACATTATCATTATTTCTCCACCATTAATTTGAGGACTCCTCCCACGAGTAATTCCATCGTTAATATGAAGACTATTTAAATTTTTACAGACCACAATGATATTCCCAGGCAACAGGGCTCCAGTTCATAAATGTATACTTTACAATTATGGTAAGTTATATAAGAGACCAGAGAGACTCAGGGAGGACGTATTTGATCACATGACTAAGGAAGTCCTCTCTGAGAGGTAGCGTGCAACCAAACCCATGAGGATGAGAGAGTCCCTAACATACAGTGGGGATTAGGGGAAGAAAAACAGCACGTGTGGAGCCTGAGGGAGGAAGGAGCATGAGGTGAGGAGGCGTGTGTCTGGGACAGTGAGCAGTGGGGAGGAAGAGGGAGATGAGCAAGACCAGGGAGGGTGGACACCATGAGGAGCTGTGATGGGATTTGCCCAGTTAAAGGGAGAGGAGAGCAGAAGCAGAAGATGCCAATGAACGTAGGAAGGAGTGAAGAAATCCAAATGGAAAAGAATGGGAAGCAGAATGTAGTGGTATAAAGGGAAACAGAAGGATGCAGGCAGATTCCAGTATTGTATGCACTGTTAACTCTGGGAGACAGATAGGAGGTGTCAGAAGAGACGCCCAAGCTCCCGGTTTGAGCAGAGGAGGGTGGGGAAGAGAGGCAGAGAGTGCATACTTAAAAATATATACTTTTAAACACCTGTGAAGGTGAAATCTATGGGATTGTTGTTCACTTGCCTATAGAAGACTGAAGTTCATTTCCAGATGAGTTTGTACCCTGCCTGAAGACCTTCTGGACCCACAGTGAGCCAAAGTCTAAGTTACTTACGAGAAGTTCATGGTATATTCACAGGTCAGCCATGATCAGACATCTCAACACAGAAGTCAGCAGTGAGCCCATATGTGAAAATGTACTTCGAACAAAAGAGTTTCGATGTGAAATCTTTCTGTTGGTACTGAGCTTTCTAGCTGTTATTAGAAAGAAAAGAATCAGAGTGAGAGTATTTTAAAGATAAATACTTGTTTTTTCAAAAATCTAACCCTCTCATGTTTTATTTCTGCTTCTAGGCCATCTTAAATGGCTTCCTGAGTGACTTTCCACCAGCTGTAAAGCAAACTGCACCAAACATTGTGGAAGCCGCAGTTGAGATTTATAACAGAATGAGTGTTGATCTCTTGCCAACCCCAGCCAAGTCTCACTATGTCTTTAATTTGAGGGATTTATCAAAATGTGTGCAAGGTAGTGTATTGAACCCTCAGTCTCTGATTTGCATCCTCTCAATTCCGTTGGCTTGCAGGCCTCTAAGTAGAAGTGTGTACCCAGAGCTCTGTGACTCACCTAGAAACCCCAGGCATGTCCCTTGTCCAAGTCATCCTTCACCCTGCCCCAATCTGAACATTGCACAGCTTTTCCTGACCACCAGTACTCTCCATTTTCTGCTCCAGCTGATAACCTTTCTTTTAGTGGAAAAAAAAAATGGATCTGTATCTCCCTGACAGTCTGCATCTTCCCTCCCTGAGTTAGGCTGTCCCTAACCCTGTCATGTGCCAATCTCCCTCTGGCGCTGGATTCAGCCTTCTCTCAAGGATTTTGTTTTTGTAATCCCAATTTTGCTCTGATAATTTCGTGTTGTAGTTGATCATTCCTAACAGCGTTTCCAAAATAGCTTTGATTCTTCCAATCTTAAAAATTAATTCTCCTTATGCCTTAACCTCAACGCCACCATTTCTTTACAGTTTCTAGGAAGACCTATAAGTGGTATCTCTTCATTGTCCCATTGTCCTTCCAGATCTCCCTCTAATGTGTACCAGTAAAAGCTTTGTACCTGCCACTGCTCTAAACTACTCTGTGCAGTGTCCCTTTCCATTGCATCCAATCAGCACATAAGATCTCAGACTGTACATCAACCTCCAGGCACAACTAGCCTTCCCTCCATGCCAGTGTTCCAGGACACACAGTCTCCTATGTTTTTTCCCCTCTCTCTCTCTCTCTCTCTCTCTCTCTCTCTCTCTCTCTCTCTCTCTCTCTCTCTCTCTGTCTCTCTCTCTCTCTCTCTCCACCACTGCTCTGTCTCTCTGGATGGCTCTTCCAACTCTTCCCTCCCTGTGCCCAGGGCTCAGCATTTGGTCCACTTTTTATCTAATTTTAGTCAGTTCTGTAACATTATACCATTTATTCAGGGGTGGTACTTGGTTGCTTACCTCCAGCTTCTTCCTGTCCTGTAAATGTCTGATTTATGTACCGAGATTCTTCTTGATGTCCCCGCATAACTAGTTGGCCTGTTCAACTTATCATAGCTGAACTGAGTTTTTGCTTTACCCCACCATTCCTGCCTTATATATATTCCCCTGCCTAGAAGGAATTACCAATAGTTCCTCTGGCCACAAGCCTCAATGACTTCCCCCAGATCCATGATCAATCTTGATGGTTTTTCTTTTCAAATATACCCCCAAAATTTGGGAGTACAGACTGGTGTAATCACTGTGGAAATCATGATGGAGATTCCTCGAAAAACTAGGATTAGAGGTCCCATTTGGCCCAGCTATTTCCTTGCTGGCTATCTTCCCAAAAGAATATAAAACATCATACCACAGCAACAGATGCACACCTATGTTTACAGCAGCACAGTTTATAATGACTAAATTTGGAAACAGGCCAAATACCCATCAATTGGTGAATGGATAAAAAAAAAAAACTTCTTTTAAACTGGAATTCTACTCAGTCATAAAGAATGATAAACTAGAAACATTTATAGCTAAGTGGATGAACATTGAGGCCATACTCTTAAGTGAAATAAGTAGAACACACATGTAAATGCCAAATGATTTCTCTAGGGTGAGAAACTGAAAATATAAATGAGGACCAAAATGTATAATACGTAATGTAAAATTTTTAAAAAGGTCCAAAGGGGAAGTGGAAGCAGGAAAAGTGATAGGGGAAAGGAAATAAGGGAAATAAGAAAAATGGAAGAAAAAATGAAAACAAAGTTTTTTCATAAATAGGAAGGATGGAAGGGGGAGGAGGGAAGGGGAATTGGGAAAAAAGAAGAACCAAGATACATCATGTACAGGTAACAAATTCCCATTGATGAATGTTATCATAATGTGTACCTAAAATGTACAAATAACCTTAATGAAAAAAATACATACACTCAAATCTAACTACCTCTCTACACTATATTTACCCCACTCTATCCCAAACTATCATCTTTTTTTGTTATGGTTTGAATATAAAGTGTTCACCAAGAGCTTCATCCTCGATGCAGCAATGTTCAGAGATCGGGCCTAGAGAAACATTTGAGTCATGAGGCCCTCACCTATCAATTCAGTGATTCATTCACTAGCTAAATCAATTGGATTAATCTAGTCATGATTTTTTTTGCTGAATGGACTCTTTAGAGCTAGTAGATCACTGGGAGCATAACCCAGAAGCATATATTCTTCGCCCTGGCCACTTCCTCCCTCTCTGGCTCTTGACTGTCATGAGATAAGCAGCTTTTTTCCATCCTGCCCCTCCACTATGATGCTTCTACCTTGGAACCAATTGAGCATGGACTGAAACCTCTGAAACTGTGAGCCAAAATAAATTCCCTTGTGTGTCTGTCAGATATTTTGTCCCAGAAATGAAAGGCTAACTAATGCAAACTTTCTCCAGGGATTTTAACAGCAAGAGCCTCCCCTCTAATCTGTTTCCAGCCTATCCATGTCCCTTTCCCACCGTGAATTCAGCTCTGCCTTCAGCACTACAGCTAGAGGTATCCCCCACTGACATCCTCAGTAGGGTGCATCGCCAGCCCTTGCTGTGCAGCTGAGTCTTGGCAGGAGCTGGACCTGGGTGTCCTGTTTACCTTTATTTTCCTATTTTCCTCCTTGCAGCTGCTGCCTCCTTGCCACTCCTGGTTCAGGGCCCACATCGGTCCTGGTCAGTGTTTTAGGAACACTCTTCTCCAGGCAACCACATGGTCCACTTGTCACCTGCCCACTTGTCACCTTTTCAGCCACATAGTACCTGGAAGCACATCCTGCATACTTCTCTGCATATGGGTTTAGATTTCTGTCTCTCGCTTTACGATGTCAGCTCTGGGAGGGCTGTTTGCTGAGTTCACCCACTTCCGCTCCAGGGCCCAGAACTGTGCCTGGCAATAAGTGAATGAATGAAGGTAGACATGAATAAATAAATCAATGTGTGGTAAAGTTGCACTCACGTATTTCCTATATAATTAACTATGACCAGAGATTCCACAAATGTAGAATTTTTTTCTTTCTTTCTTTCTCTTTTGTTAAAACAGGTATTCTCCAGTGTGATCCAGGAACAATAAGAGAAGAAATTCAGATATTTAGACTCTTTTGTCATGAATGTCAGAGAGTCTTCCATGATCGTTTGATTAATAATGAAGATAAGGAATACTTCCATGTTATTTTGACAGAAATGGCCAGTAATTATAAAGCTTTACTTACCTATTCTTTTTTCCTTGCAGAAAACCAATTTGTTTTTTGTGGTGTTTTTGGCTTTTGTGCCTTTGTTTTTTAATTTAACTTTATTTTATTAGTACATATTTGTAGTACATACAATTTACAATCATCTTGGGGAGTGGGAAGCAATTTGGTTTCCAAAGAAGAAAATTAAGATAAGTAGTAAACTTTGGTCACTTGTAAATAAAATTTTTTCTTTAATAGCACCAATATATAAAATATTATGAAAATAATTTTTTAAATTCAGAGAGGATTAATAGTTTTAATTTCAGTATAAAATTTTAAGGAGGGCTGGAGATTTAGCTCAGTGGTTCTGGCACCTGCCTCACAAGCGCAAGGCCCTGAGTTCAATCTCAGTAACCACATACAATGCTGGGTGTGGTGACTCACACCCACCAGCAATCAGTACCACATACCACAGTGCCGGGCGTGGTGGCTCATGCCTGTAATCCCAGCACTCGGGAGGCAAAGGCAGGAGGATTGCTGAGTTCAAGGCTTGCCTGGGCTACAGAGTGAGCTCAGGGCCAGCTTGAACTACAAAGTGAGACCCTGTCTCAAAAAAAAAAAAAAATTTTAAGGAGAGGAGAGAAAGTAGGAGAAATGAAATTTTGCCTAAGAAGCCATGATAATTCTATAGTATTTCATATTTATTAAATAAGTATCTAATATTTTTATTTAACAGAAGTTTTAAATTAAGTATTTCTTAATCTTAAACCTTGGGCATTATCAATCAAACTAAAAGAACATGGTGTTAACAAAACTTTCAGTTTTCCTTTATACTAAATTGAGCTTCTCAGTAACTACTAATATTATTTTGTATATCCCATCATTGAAATTCAGCATTCAAGCCCATCATTCAGTTGAAAACCAATTTTGTTTTTTTTAACAGACAAACATTTCGGAATTGCAATTGCCCTAGAATACTTTTTAAATAAACCCATCATATTTGGCGACTTCCTTAAGGCAAGTATGTTTCATTGATCTGACTGCTTTGGAAAGTCAGCAAGCATTTACTCTGTTCCAACATAGCTGATTCATAAACCCTTTACATCTGGGAAAACTAAATAGCTAGACTGGATATGGGTAAACCGTGGCCCCGTGGGTCATATTCACCTGCAAACTACTTTTGTAAACCAAGTTTCATCACAACCCAGCCCCACGCACTCTTGTGTGTACGTTTATATGACAGCCTTTGCAGGAAAGCAGCAGTGCAGCAGTAATGACAGTGGACCTGCAAAACTGAAAATATTGCCACTTACTAAAAAACTGCTTAGCTCAATCTGTTATCCTAATGTTTGTAACAGTATGAGTCAAACAGCCATTAGAGGATTTCATCATCGGAAAGAAAGCAGGAGGGCTTGTCTCTTCACTTAGACCTGGAATCCCTGATTGTATTCTTGAAGCTGTTCAGCCCCTGCTTACATCCTTCTAGTGATGTAATCAGTTGACATAACTGCTGTTACCTTGGGGTAACTCTAGCTAGCAGCAAAAATCTCCCTCATATTTAACTTCTTCTGTATTTCTTTATGAGCATCTCAGATCTGCCCCCAATAATGTCTGTGTATGGAACTTCCTAGAGTAGATCTTCCATTCAAGTTCCACCCCTACATTGGCAGGCAGCTGCCTTGTTTTACCAGGTTAACTGTTATTCAGGGACATGTGATGCGTCTCAGAGGGCAAAAGCTGTGGTTTGGTTTGGTTTGGTTTGGTTTGGTTTGGTTTGGTTTGGTTTGGTTTGGTTTGGTTTGGTTTGGTTTGGTTTTCCCATGCTAAGCCCCTGGATTCTCCCATAGAATCAGGAACACAGCAGCTCCCAACCAAATACTGTCTTGGCATCTGGAGCCCACCTTTGTGGTACATATATTCCAGACCTCACCACTCTGGAAAGCCCCTCTAGATTAATACTGCCACTTGTCAGACAAAAAGATAAATAATTCATATATGTAGAATATACCTGTTTAAGTTTACCATTAAAAATAAAGTCTAAAGTTTTTTAAATATTGTGTTTTCTGGGTATTTCTAGAGAAGATGTAACTAAGCAGGGATAAGGCAAAGCAAAAAAGAACTGGCTTTGCCTAGATGGATTTCAGTCAAAGAGCCAGTGTCCTCAGGGAATTGTGAGAGCAATCATTCCTCACTAGGTCCAGACAGGGACTCAACTCTTTAGTGTACATCAATCTGATTCTCAACAATTTAACCATAGATGACTGCTTTGTAAAAATTACCTGTAGTTCCAGTATGATTGCAACAGTAATGATCTCCCAGGAATTGGTTTCAACCTGATAGCATCTCAGATTCACATCCTAAAAGCAAAAACATAGAACTAGACTGTGGAATTGTGAGAAAAATTAAAACCCTATTTTAAGGTCCTTTTTGAGTGTTACTGCAAAGACCACCGAAATTGCAATGTACCCTTTAAAGAAATTAAATAAAATTAATTTCTAAGACTAAGCATGTTGGGTATATTTACATATCAGAATTGATCCACCTTGATTCTTCTCCCATAAATCATCTTATAGTTTGGTTTAGAAAAGGCTGACCGGATTTATGATGAAATGCCTGATATGGAAAAAATCGCGAACGTTCTACAGGATTATCTTGATGATTATAACCTCACAAACCCCAAAGAAGTAAAGTTGGTGTTCTTCCAGGATGCCATAGAACACATTTCAAGGTAAAGTTATATAAGTGTCCAGTAGATTGCTAGACGGGCTAAAGTTAGTAATTCTCAGTACAACTTTCCATGAACTTCCTATGGAATCGTAAGAGTTACTATTTTTGCCAAACATTCAAATATTACTTTTGTTTTTATATGTCTATTTCTTTAAAAATAAAAAAGATCTGAGATGATTTGCAAAGATACATATAAAGTTTAATAGGCTAATGATGTGTCAAAAAAAGAGGAGCTCAAGATTATAGCAAATAAGGTAAATCCTGATCATAAAGTTTATGTGCTTATGAATTTGACTCCTCCCCACTGAATATCCCCTCAGAAGGAAGTCCCTGACATTTAGGCATACAGCCTGAATATCTGTAGTCTCTGGACTACATGTCACATTATGAAGTGGTTCGTGTTCTGTCAGACAATTCTACATGTTGAAATGACCCTTCCTGTGATTTCTGACATCCATTTCATCCTATGGAGCAAGAATAATAATGGCATTCAGTACGATATAAAATCATGATTTAGAGCATCTCATTTAACTGCTACAATACCTCTTGATGCAGTAACACAATCTTTGTGCAAATAAGGGTCAGAGAGTATTCCAGTGGTTATTTTAGCCACTCTAACATATACTGGCTTCTCTTTTATCATCACCTCTCATTGTTCTGGGCAGTTTTTCTTGGCGTTTCTCTTCACTTGCACTCAGTAGAGGCTGAAGTACTTACACCATTTCTTCCTCCATGCTGTCTTTTTACATGTCTCTTCATGGCAACATTGGGGCACCTGGGCTTCCTATGTGGTGGTTTAGACTCCACAGGCAAGTGCTCTAAGACAAAAGGCCGAGCAGGCAGCCCTTTGTGGCTTTGCCTTGGAGATCCTTTATCAATTCTACCATACTCTTAGTCAAAGCAGACATAGATGTCTACCCAAATTTGAACACAAGAAGAAAACAGAGATTCTTTTATGACATCCAAGAGAAAGTGACACCAGAAACATTATTGTAACTTTTTTTTTTTTGAGAATGCAATGTGCCATGGAGAGACAAGGGAAATTCTCCAAAGTCTTCTAGTGAGTGAGTGGCAGGCTGAGGAATCACACTTGGTCCTTTGCCTCTGACTTCACTGCAAGTCTCCCCTTCTAAAATGGGCCCACACGTTTTCATAGCAACATGCAGTTATTTGAAAATCATTCTCATACTTCTCTTAGCTTTATCATCTCCAGGCAAAATCATCCCAGATATTTGATGCTACCCATTAAAATGTATCGAGTCTTCAACATACTTAATATTTTATAATGTTTCAACATTCCACTTAAAAGATGGTAGTCAGATCTGATACCACATTCTATGAAATAAATAATGTAAGCATGAGTGAGAGTGGAATTTCCCTTAATCTACTACTGCACCAAGATTTTGGTTACTTTTCTTTCCCCCACATCAACTGCATTTGAATGTAGGTCCTTGTTATGACTGCTGATTAAATTCTCAGAACTTTCTCACTAAACCATAAGGAACAAAATCTTCCATTTATCCTATATTTCTGCTCTTTAATTAACTCTAATGGAAGAGTTATGTTTGTCACAGCTGGTATTATAAGATATGATCATTTGTCATTAGGTTGTCAAGACACCACTTACTTCCCTTCTGTCTCCCTGCTGGTGTACCCACACATTGCCCACTAACAACCTTTATTCCAAGAGCTTGGGAAGCTTTAAGCCTACAAAAAGAGAGAGGAAAAATAGTAATGATGACAGCCCTGTGATCTTAGAGACTTCCTGAAGAACAGTCAGTAGGCAAACCCAGCTTAACTGTATTCATAATCCTTCTTACCTATGTGAAAGAGAATTACTAAGAACTTAAGTTTGTTTAAAATATTAAAGGAGGAAATTAAAAACCAGTTGTAAAATGGTGGAGATTTGGCTTTCAGACACCCAAAGGACCACCATGTAAAAAAACCAATGTAGATATGTTGTCTTTTTTTCTAGAGAGAACAATAGTTTGGAATCGAAACATATTTCTACTTTAGGAGCTTTCAAACACATACTGCTGATTAGGTTTTCATTAAGCATATAACATGATCAGTAATTTAGTACATACAACATGCTCATTTCTTGGCGATATTTTGGTTTCGGTTTTTTGTTTGGTTGGATGGATGGTTTGGTTTTTTGTTTTTAACATAGAATGAGGTTATAGTCTTTCCAACTTGGAAAAATGCACTTCAGAGCCTATGTTTTCAAAGTATACATACAATAGATATTTTTTGTTTGTCTGTTTATTTGTTTGTTTGTTTTGCAATACCAGGAATTGAACTCAGGACCTTGTGTTTGCAAGGCAGGCACTGGAACCACTAAGCCAAATCTTTGGCCTTTACACTAGGCATTTTCTACTCATTGTGTGCCCCCAAGTTATCACCATGCTCCAGGCATGGTTGAATGGTTCCCTTCATCAAATTATAAGCTACTAATCCTTTCCTACCACATTATATAAAATGTAGTTTGTCTACTACATTAAAGGATTCTTACTGAGAGGAATTCTCTGTTGACTTATGTGTAAATGTTAGAAAAAAATACCATTGTAGACAAGCCATTTATTTTCAATAATTCCAGATAGAAGTAATCAAACTGTAATGAGTAAAGAGATACATGAAATGAAGAAAACATGACATATGTAGTGAAAGATTTTTATATTCAAAATATTGACGACTTGTAAATTATGGAAAAATAAAACTTTTGGCCTTAATTTTTATTCACACAGGTAACTGAAGAGAAATGATCAGATGGCTGTGTTTTCCATTAGACATGTACCATGACAAAGACGGGGCAATGAAAACCATGCACAGGAGTTGACAAAGGTTCTAGGGAATGAGTTGACAAACTTCTCTTGTAAAGAGCCAGACAGAGAATATTCTAGACTCTGCAGACTATACAGTCCCTTTTTCACCTATTCAACTTTGTCATGTAACATGTGAGAAACCACAGACAATGACAGATACACTTGGCTAATGTTTCAGTAATACTTTATAGATGCTGGTGTTTGAATTTCATGTGATTTTTATAAATCATGAAGTGGTTACTCTTCTTTTGATATTTTTTCGACCATCAAAACACATTCTTAGTTGACAGGCCATAAAACATACACTTAGAGTTAGGAAGCAGGAGATGCACAGGTTATATTTGGTGACCCCTGTTCTAGACAGAGAAGTGTTATCAAGACAGTATACTAGAAAGAGGAGAGTCACAATATCGAGTGTGATCATGATATGATGTGTATATACAATGTACCAATAAAGATTAAAAAAATTTTTTTAAAGAGAAGGACCAGGGATGTAGCTCAGTGGTGCCGTGCCTGCCTAACAAGTACAAGGTACAAGTTCAACCTTCATACCTGAAAAACAAAAACAAAAACAAAAGAAGAGCAGAGTTGCCTGAGGAGCAAGAAGAGTATGGAGATGGAATAGAAAATTTTGAAATTTTGCTGTTATTTTAGAAGATCCTAAGTAAACAAAAGGAATCTGGGATTTTTCCTGGAAGAGTATTTTTGAATAAGTTTTTGTAGACTCCTTGTTCTATTCTCACACTGCATAGCACATAGCACCTCTACCTTGCCTCTAATGATGACAGAATTGCATTCTTTATTTCACAGATTTTTCAAGTCCCTTCACATTAGTCTCTTGAATATAGACAGTCCATGAAGCATCCACCATGTGTTCTACTCATCTATCATAGAGAACTGGCCAGCATCTATTCTTTCATCACCAGGCTTATATTGGCAAGGGTTGGCAGAAGTTCTCTCTCATGGGTTACAGTGAGATTTTGCTCTCATAATTTATAACAAGCCATTATAATTTTAAAATATTTAAGCCTAGCTCTCTTTACTGATCAGCATCATGAATTAAAGAAGGTTGGTAGAAAGGTAGCTAGGTAGGGAAGTAAGTAATTCCTTACTATGCAAAAGACAAAAGAAACCTTCTTTTCTATTTCTCCCATGATTTATAGTTTCTGCTAATCCAACCAGAGTTCTCAGACAATGATGAATTTTTTAATGGAAATTATCTTGACATTTTCTATCTTTCTCTTTTTAAGAATTTATTACCTTTTTTACCACTTAATGGCTATATATCAGACAGACTTGATTCTTGTACACACTGCTCATATTTATAATGACATCTCTTCACCCTTCTTGGATTTTTACATTTTATTCATACTTCTGTATATCTTTAAGAACTCTTTCAAGGATAGGTTTGCAAATTGGTATGTTTTAGATCTAAAAGTTTCCCCAACAGTCTTGTGTTCAAAGGTGAGGCCTGGTTAAAGGACACAGGACACTGGGATGTGAGCTGGAAGAATATATTTTGTTTTTGCTCTTCCCTGGCCTCTCTGCTTCCTGACTGCCATGGTATAAGTAGCTATCTGCCACCATGACCTTCACTTGCCCTTCCTGCCTTGGAGCTGTCAACCATGAACTGAACCCACCAAAACTGTAAACTGAAATAAACCTATTCTCCTTTAAGTTGCAAGTGTTGAGCATTGTGCCCCAATGATGGGAAAGTAACTAATACAGAAAATTGTATGTTTTAATTAAATTAAATCTTTCCTTGATTTAATTGATTTTCTTTCATGAACAGTAGCTATTATATCAGTCACTATCCTATCAGTTCCATTCCTTCTCTCTGCTTCTGTAATTGTGGTCATGTGGCCTCTATGACCCCATTCACTCCTCTGCATTTATCTACTTTCCTTTTTCTTCCTCCTCATTTTGATATCACTCACTTTTCTCTGCATTCCAGGTGAATTTCTAGAGCCCATCCTTAACTTGCCCTATTTTACTTCCCATGTTATCCTATTAGTAAGACACATTTTCCACAGAGGTATGTCTAGGGTAGTCAGGTTTTCCATTTCTCTCCAGTTGTTCCTAAACTCAGATTTTTTCTTCCTTCCTTCTTTCTGGGTGCCTACTCTTAAATCATGATTAGATAGCTTTTTAAAAATTCTCACTAGTGTGAATCAGAAATTTTCTAAAGTTTTGTTGATATCTTGCAACACTTGTTCCCATTGATACTTCCTTCTGACCTAAATAACTCAGACCCAATGTTCATCATTAGAAATAGAGACCAGGGCTTGCCAGTATCATAATCAATATAAATAGGGAATGTAGATTAGACAGAGTCCCTGGAAAATTCCCATTTGACACAGTAGATGTTAATTTAACTTTAAATTTATTTTACTTAAAATATTACTTTATGTTTCTAGTACAGAGAGTCACAAGTTTATAAGAGACAAGGAAGAGGTGAAAAAGAGGAATCTACAAGGCCCTCTGTACAAAAGACAGGTCTATAAACCAGAAATAAATCTGCTTTGCTTCCTGCAGGATTGCCCGGATAATCCGTCAGGAAAGAGGCAACGCCCTGCTGGTGGGAGTGGGAGGCACTGGAAAGCAGTCTCTTACAAGACTTGCAGCTCATATATGTGGCTACAAATGTTTGCAAATTGAACTCACTCGGGGATATAATTATGATACTTTTCATGATGACCTGAGGAAATTGTACAAAATGGCTGGTGTAGAGGACAAAAATATGGTGTTCCTTTTCACAGACACTCAGGTATGTAAACAATCCGCATATAAGAACAGGAAACACAGGAATGTTACAGTCCAGCTTGTGCTTTGAAGTTTATAGGATAAAGTTCAGAGGACTGTCACTTCTGATCATATTTCCTGCACCTTGTAAAAGACTTTTACAATACATTTTTATTTATTTCACCAAGTTTCCTCCTTTAAATTCTAAGTAATTATAATCCAAAGTTAAAGAGAAAAAACTTAACTGTTCATTGAAGGGAAAGAAAAAGGTAGCAGAAGATAAACTTCTGGTAGCAGTAAACTCATTCTTTAGAAGGGCATATAAGAAAGTGATTACCTAAATAAAATCAGTTAGGGAAATGTGCTTTATCCAAAAAAAGGAAAAAATAAGGACTATGTTTTAGGCTAAATTGACTCTATATCTACAATGGCCAATTTAACTGCTCTTAAATTCTATGATAGAGAATTTCCAACATTGATTACATTCAAGTATTTTCACATTAGAAAAAGAAACAACTTCCTAAAAAAGAACCAAGAAATTGAAAAGTGACAGATACTATGCATAAATGTTTTAAACTTTTTTAAATTTTGTAAACAGTAAGCAAAAATAATTGGCAAAAAAAGATCATACATTAAGCCTAAATAAGTTTTTCATTAAACTTTAGAAAGCATAATCTTCACTAATAACATTCTTTGCCTAGTGCTTTAATCAAAGGTGAAATTAATGATGTGGCTCAGAACTTTAAAACATTTATATAAAAATCAACAAAATCAAAATGTCTACTGAGAGGATAGGAACAATAGACTTCATATAATAAAATCTGGATTTGAATCAAAACAATCAGAAACAATAAAGAGTAGTTTACTTAAAAGTTTAGGGGGAAAGATCACAAGGAACCACCAAGACAAGTAAGAACAGGAAACTACAAGATACAAAAAGAAATAACAAAAGTTCAGACAAAAAAAACTAATATTTGTTCTTAGGGAAAACTAAGACATAATTATGGCAAGTTCATAGGAAGAAAAATAAAAAGTTTCAAATGAAGAAAATAAAAAGATACCTGTCATAAGATTCCAGCTTCTATATAAGCAAAAAGTTAACTGATGGGCTGGAGATTTAGCTCAGTGGTTCCAGAGCCTGCCTAGCAAGTGCAAGGTCCCTGGTTCAATTCCCAGTAACCACATACAATAATACTGGGCATGATGGCTCATGCCCACCAGCAATCAGTAACACATACCACAAATGCTGGGCATGGTGGCTCAAGCCTGTCATCCCAGCACTTGGGAGGCAGAGGCAAGAGGATTTCTGAGTTCGAGGCTTGCCTGGGCTACATAGTGAGGTCAGGGCCAGTCTGAACTACAAAGCGAGACCCTGTCTCAAAAAAAAAAAAAAATTACCATTTATACTTTTGTTTCAGTTAACTTTTTTTTTGAGACAGGGTCTCGCTTTGTAGTCCAGGCTGGCCCTGAGCTCACCATGTAGCCCAGGCAAGCCTCGAACTCAGCAATCCTCTTGCCTCTGCCTCCCAAGTGCTAGGATGACAGGCTTGAGCCACCACGCCCAGCACTGTGGTATGTGGTATTGATTGCTGGTGCGAGTGAGTCACCACACCCAGCATTGTATGTGGTTTCCAGGGATCGAACTCAGGACCTTGCACTTGCGAGGCAGGCACTGGCACCACTGAGCTAAATCTCTGGCCTGATAAATTACTTTTAAATACAGGCATCAATTATGAAATAAGAGCTTTATTTAATAATTATAAATTTTCCATTTATGTTTTTTTTGCCATTTATGTTTAAAAGTACAACACAAATATACAAATGATTACAACATTTGAGCAGATTTTTTTTTTTTTTTGAGACAGGGTCTCGCTTTGTAGTTCAGGCTGGCCCTGAGCTCACTATGGTGCCCAGGCAAGCCGCTGCGAACTCAGCAATCCTCCTGCCTCTGCCTCCCGAGTGCTGGGATTACAGGCGTGAGCCACCACATCTGGCATTGTGGTATGCGGCGTTGATTGTTGGTGGGCGTGTCTCCACGCCCAGCAGTCTATGTGGTTACCGGGGATCGAACTCAGGTCCTTGTGCTTGTGAGGCAGGCGCCGGAACCACTGAGCTAACCCTCCAGCCCTTGAGCAGATTTTTTAATGGGAAAAAATAGGATAATATTACTCCTTGCTAAAAAGTAAAGATATGCAAGTTAAGTTCTTCCAAAGCAAACACTTCTACTTCCCAGGTTAACAAAAATCAAACACTTCTACTTCCCAGGTTAACAAAAATAAATGTTAAAGGTTATTAAAGTCATACTTGAATTGAATGAGAAAGAGTAAAATCTTCAAAATCCAGAAAATACCCACGCACTTTAATTGCTAATCTCATTCCCAAGAATTGTCTCCAAGAAAATAATCCATCTGGAGAGAAAAGCTATGCACCTGAAACTGTTTTAATAATGGAAACAAGCCTGCACACTACCCATATCCATATAAATGTACAGCACAGCAGGGCCGGAGGGTTAGCTCAGTGGTTCCAGAGCCTGCCTCACAAGCGCAAGGTCCTAAATTCGATCCCCGGAAACCATATACAATGCTGGGCGTGGAGACTCACTCCCACCAGCAATCAATACCACATACCACAGTGCCGGGCTTGGTGGCTCACGCCTGTAATCCCAGCACTCGGGAGGCAGAAGCAGGAGGATTGCTGAATTCAAGGCTTGCCTGGACTACATAGTGAGCTCAGAGCCAGCCTGAACCCAGAGCGAGACCCTGTCTCAATAAATAAATAAATAAATAAATGTACAGCACAGCAGCTCTGTGGTGGGTCTGCTCCCATGTTTATGGTTAAAATATGCTGTGTACTCTACAAAATGTGGATTAATATTTATAATAATATGGTAACTGAAAGGGAAGAGCATAAAACACTTCCAGAGATGACTTGAAGCAGGTAAGATATGTATGCTGTTTAAAGGACAAAACAGGAAGGAAAAATGAAAAATCAGTATACATGCTGTACTAGAATTTTAGTATTCCAACCTTTTTTTTTTTTTTCGAGACAGGGCTTAGTAGTTCTGGATGGCCATGAGCTCACT
>PVIC010025103.1:0-25587 GCA_004025085.1 Thryonomys swinderianus
AGAGAGAGAGACAGATAGGGAGGCAGAGAGAACAAAATAATAGAGAAGCCCAGGGAACATCAGTTCAATACTAAGGCATAGAAAATTGCTATATATGGTAAGCACAGACCATAGATAGGTATGTCAAATGTGTCTAGAGGGGGAACCCAACAAATACACCATCAGATTTACTGTTTAAAGCACTAAGGGCCATACATGCAAGTTATCACCTGCAAAACAACTTGTATATGAACATGGACTAAAAACAGTAATTTTGCCTGTCCCTGATTACACCCATCTGTCCCTGTTCCCTGCCACACACACGTTTTAATTAATATCAACAATTGAGTGTGTTAGCATTTGTCCTGCCTGGTTTTACATATGGTTGGACAAACACAAGCTTCTGCTTCCATTTATCTCTTCATGAGAAGCAGTATTGTACTACATCCATCTACTCTGCATTTAGTCTGTTTTGCTAATATCCATTTCGGTCAATACACATAAATCTAGCTCATTCTGTTAATAACTAAACAACTCTCCATGGAACAGATGCATAAGAATTATTTGACTGTTGACAGACATTTATGTTGGTTCCAGACTTTATTTTATACTATGATAAACAATTGTCTAATAAAGAGCTTTGACCATATATTCATGTATACTGGTGTTTTTGGTTATTTGTGCTGGATCCCTGTAAATGGGATTGCTTTGCGAAATGGATATAATTATTAAATTTTATTAGAATCTTCCAGCTTAATTTCCAAAACTGCTGCAGTAATATATATTTTCACTAGCAATAGGAGAGAATTTTATTTTCCTATATCCTCATCTACAACAAGATAGAATCAATCTTTAGTTTTCATGCATTGCATGAGTGAAAATGCTATTTCACTGTTGTTTTGATTTTGTTTCCCTAATAACTAGTGAAGCCTAATCTGATGTTAGGCTCCTAGTAACTATTAGGACTTTCTCTTTTGATATTTTTTGCTTCCTATCTTTTCTTCCCCTCCTTGATCACTCTTTCCTACCTCCTCACTTGGATTTCCACTTTATCTTATTAATTTATGAGGGCTCATTTTATATTATATATCAAACACATCATATACCTGTCATTTAATTTAATCTTTAGAGTGATGGCTCCTTAAATGTGCATAGGCTACTCAGAAGTCATAGAAACTGGAGCGTTGCTAGGAAGTATTTAAGACTTTAGAGAAAAATGTGTGGCCTGTGACCCCACCCAGACACCACGTTGTTACTGAAATGTTCAGTTTTACAGGTAGTTCAGACTCTCTGCATCAGGTCCTGCCATAATCCTTTCAATGATGAGATATGTATATACGTGCTGCTGAGTTTAAGGGATGATTGACATTAAAAAATTAAGTGTAATGCAAAGGTCACTACGAAACCTGCACTGTCCGATCTGATTCCAAACTATGAGAAACTCTACAGTCTCCAGCCTTTCACACGGCCCATGGGCGATTTTATTTCTTAAAATAAAATGAATACATTACCTTTTCCACGTTATGTGTATCAAATGATAAAGAATATGTTTTCATTAAAATCGCTTGGATCCCACTGCTGAATGAAAGTCTCCTGTATGTGGACTAAGGCACCGTGGAAAAATTGCTGAAACACTAAAGCAAGTGGAAGGACATCTGTTTTGGAGCAATCCAAGGAATTCACTGATCACAGGTCTATTCTGCATTTTTCCCATGAACATAAAAACTCAGGTTTAGAGGGCCGGAGGATTAGCTCAGTGGTTCGGGCACCTGCCTCACAAGCGCAAAGTCCTGAGTTCGATCCCCGGTAACCACATACAATGCTGGGCGTGGAGACTCACACCCACCAGCAATCAATACCACATACCACAGTGCCGGGCATGGTGGCTCATGCCTGTAATCCCAGCACTCAGGAGGCAGACAGGAGGATTGCTGAGTTCGAGGCTTGCCTGGGCTCCATAGTGAGCTCAGAGCCAGCCTGAACTACAAAGCAAGACCCTGTCTCAAAACAAAACAAAACAAAACAAAAAAAACAACAACTCAGGTTTAGAGATGTAAATGTACTTGTTCAAGATCAGAGTTAGAGAGTAACAGCATCTGGATTTGAATGTATGTATGTCCCTCCTTGTCCACATCATAGATTTGTTTGCTTCAAAAATCTGACATAATTCATTTACTGATTCAGATCCTTAATGGGCCTATGTTCATTTCTAGCTAGGATGTGAGCATTCTTATTTGAAGAGCATCTGAAAGGATTGGCTGTGTACAGCAGCATTCCCATCAGCCCCTGCTTTGCACATGCCCAAAGACAGTCAGTGGTATAGTTTCAGCCCAGACCCAATGGTCTATTCTTTTTATCCTACTCATGCCACTGTGATTTGATGAAGCTACTCACATTAAGGAGGGTGATATTTATTCAGTCCAATGCTTCAAAGGCTAATCTTTTCCACAGGCACCAGGCCTCTGGGCATGTGTTATGGTGTGTATCTTGAGGCCCCAAAAGCTTCACTTGCTCATATATATGGAGCTTCGGGAGGTGACTGAATCATGGAGATGTGATGCACATCAGTGGACTAGTTCGCTAATGAGTTTACAGCTAAATATGATAATGAGAGGTGAAGCCTGATTGGAGGAGGTGGGTCACTGGGGGCGTGGCCTGGAAGGGTTAGTCTCTGTCTTCCCTTGATCTCTCTCTCTCTCTCTCTCTCTCTCTCTCTCTCTCTCTCTCTCTCTCTCTCTCTCTCTCTCTCTCTCTCTCTCTCTCTCTCTCGATCTCTTTGCTATCATACTGTGAGTTGCTTCTCCTCTGCCATGCTGCACTGCCTTGGCACCAGACAATCACGGACTGAAACCTCAGTGAACTGTACCAAAATAAACTTTCTTCCTTTAGAGTTGTAGTGTCAGGTGTGGCATCTCAGCAGTGAAAGCTGACCAGGATGGCAGCTCTTCACCCAGGTGACTTGACACAAAGATTAGCCATCACCACCTACCTCACCATCTTTTGTTTTGTTTTGTTTTGTTTGCTTGTTCTGAGGAGGAATGGTGGTAAGGATCAAAAAAATTCAAATCTATCCAGAATCAGCTTTGATCATTTTTTACATAACCTTGCAAATTGCATTTGCCTTCTGTGATCTCCCCTTTGTTCACTAACACAATAAAACAATTTTAGTAAATGATAATATCATTGATGTGCGACTGTGACAAGGATTCAGTGAGAGTGTGCATGAAAGTATATCACTAGGTTTTGGCCCTTAGTAAGGCCAGAGATTTGAAGGTGATGTAAGTTCCTATCAGAATCATCGCTGACGTTTTCATCACAGTCTCCACCATCTTCATTATCACCCCCCCCCCACCCCCGGCAAGTAGACCTGGTTCTCTGTCCCCTGCAGAAGGAAAAGGTGTTTTAAAGGTCAAAGGACTCGGTTTGGAGTCAGAAATTCTTGCATCCCAAACTCAACAAATAGTCTGTGGTTTTGGGCAAATAACGTCATGCCTCTGACTTCCACGTATTCCTGGCAACTCAGGAGCGTCTGTCCAGCAGAGTCTCCCATGACGCTGTACGTGAGATTTTCACGAATTACATGTTGTAAGTTTCAGTTTGGGTTGAGAGTCACTCTGGAGTCAGAGCCTCCACCCCTCCTGCCCAAATCAAGGGCGCAGTGTTCACCTTCCTGCTCACAACCTGTTCAAACTGGTTGGACAGTACATAAATCAAGAAGTCCTTTCTCAGTTTTACATTAATTCTGGACTTGAAATTCACATTTAAACCCCCGCCCCCCGGTTCAGGAGGGCCAGAGGTTTAGCTTTACCAGAATCTTTGCTAACACCGTACGCTGTCTCCTTGCCTGATAAGGTTTTTGAGCAAGGTGAGAATACGTTCCAAGTATCTCCGTATCTTAATGGAAAATCCTCCTGCAACTTTTCAGATACTTTATCTGTGATTAAATATTAACATTCCCAACCAGCATTAGAAAGTCTGAAATATTACAAGGTCCTCTCCTGTTGTCTATTCATGCCAGTTCCTAAAGCCGCTGGCAGATCAGGGGACCTGATTAGAAATACAAAGGACATTAGAGAAGGGGAAGTTGCTTTGAGAGTGGGGGTGGGGAGAAAAAGTGGCTGAATGCAGACAGACCCTTCGATAACTGCAGGGCTGGCCGGGGGTTCTTTGTTATTCTCTGATTGGCATATACTCCATGATGTCCCAGATGTCCCGTGTGCCCCTGAGATTTATTTTCACGACTCACAAAACAGGGTGACAAAAATGCAACTGTCAGGAGGATATTAGAACCAGAATCTGTTTTTAATGCAAAATCTTTAACTCCTCAGCTTATCTATCTCCTGGAAAAGATTTCCGCGTCCAAACCTCCTGCATAGAAACTCAGTGAAATGTACAAGGCAGAGGAAGGAGTTCGCTTTAACCGATAGCATTCACCGCTTTTTATGGTGTTATTCGTCTAAGTGACAAAGCCAGAAGGCAAACCTATACTTCTTTCTGACTTTTTATTGCTTTTCATCCCAGTGGGAACCAGCAGACTGGGAGGAAAAAGAAAAAAAAACTAGAATGGCGAAATGTGCTTAAGACTTTTTTTTTCTTTTTTTGAGGAGAGAGGAGGAAAAAAATGACCAACAGATGCATATCAAGTTTGTTATGGTCTTAAGAAAAATGTAGCTGAAATTTGGCTTCTACAAATTCTTCGTGACTTCTGTAGATCTAGGTAGAGTTGAAGAGAAGCAGGAGAAAAGGGAGACACCTCCATAACTTGCATTCTGGGTGCATGTTAGTTTAGAATAACACTCTTAAGTGTGTGGCCCCACAGGGTAGGGATACAAGTCTATAGTGAATAGGCATTTGATGGGAGGGTCATAGAGAAAACTGCAACATTGGAATGAAGGTCAAGAAGGTGTTGCTTGAAAAGCTTTCTGGGTCTCAGAGCCTATGATTCTCTAAGGGAAAGTGAAAGAAGAAAAAGGGTAAAGAAATTTACCATATTTTGATCCAAATGACACTGGATTTTGACCACTTTGTTGAGTGAGAGGACGCATATCCCATTTCATCATGGGAGGGACCAATGATGTCAGGAAAACCTACAGTGATCAGAGATAATTTAAGTTTCAAGTTGGCCATGTACCAAGACCTGAGCTAATTCAAAACTAGATTAAACAAACAAACAAAAAAAAGGCGGACTCTACTGAGAGCAAAGCCCAGGCCTGAGCTTTACATAGTACTTGCAGTGTTCCAAGGTCCAAAGGGCCCGTCAGCAGAAAGTATGGAGACCTAGCATTCATCCCCTCCCTCTGCCAGCAGAATCCATATGTTCATTCTATAGTCACACATCCACTGACGGGGTGGATGTGCTGGGAGAAAAGTGGGTACTGGAGAGAAGTATGGGGTGCTGAGGGGGCTTGGCTGACCCCATCTGCCCTGCAGTGAAGCGGTGAGGGCGCTCGAGGCTTCTTGGAAGGGGTATGGTGAAGCTGACTTGGAACACGTGTCCATGTGAACAGGCAAATGGGGTGGAAAGGGAATCTGTAGAAGGAAGCAACGCAGTGGGTTGAAAATACAAGAGGGCAGGGAGGGGGCCTGGCTCTGGCACATTCAGGGAACAAAGACCAAGGGATGGGCATCTCCCATGAGGCTATGGGTGGATCACCAAGGACTGTGTTCCTAGAGGAGAAGGGCACCTTTGTCTAACAGCAGTGCCAGTCTGGGCACAGAAGGGTATACACTGGAAAGGCCACTCTGGCTGCAATCCCAAGGGCAACCTGCTGGGGGCAGGACAGACCAAAGCCAGCAAGCATGCTTAGGTATGAAACAGGGGAGGCCCCACCTAAGGAAGGAGTGGTGCAGAATTTCAGGGCACAAATTGCTTCTTTGAATTCTTCCTTCCTCCTGCCTAAAATGTGAGATCTCTGTGGACAAAGTTCCCACTTTTCACTACTGCTAGGTTCTTCCTTTACAACTTTTTCTTCATAGACCCCCCGTGTTTCAAAAGGTATGTCCATTAAGCTACTTTTATTAAAGGATAATTAGTTTTCCAATAAGTACCAATTTTAGTTGTTATAATTCCCACCAAAAGCAATTAAAGTCTGACTTTATCGGGGAAATATATGATTCCCGTTAGCAGTTTTGAAATATTGAAAAGAGTTCATGGACTGTCATTATACCTTCTGGGCTCTTCTGGTCGGAAAGTTTGCAGCAGAGAGACTGGGAACCTCTAGATATATTCATCCATAAGAGTCACCTCGGCAATTTTATAAGTCTAAGAAATAGCCCTTCTCAATAAGTACTGTGTAAATCACTCTCTTAGTGCAGGAGATTGTTATAACTCATCATGATTATGTAGATTCTCCCCAAATACTAGAGGTCAAACACATGAGACAGCAAGGGGGGGCTACTAGCATTTAACATATAAAATCAGAAGCTTCAAGAATATAAATGATCAGAGGTGGGCCGGAGGATTAGCTCAGTGGTTCTGGCGCCTGCCTCACAAGCGCAAGGTCCTGAGTTCGACCCTCGGTAACCACATACAATGCTGGGTGTGGAGACTCATGCCCACCAGCAATCTATAGCGCATATCATAATGCCGGGCATGGTGGCTCACGCCTGTAATCCCAGCACCCGGGAGGCAGAGGCAGGAGGATCGCTGAGTTCGAGGCTTGCCTGGGCTACATAGTGAGCTGAGGGCCAGCCTGAACTACAAAGCGAGACCCTGTCTCAAAAAAAAAAAAAAAAAAAAATGATCGGAGGGAAGTGGTAGCAAAGCCTCATCCCGCAGCAGGGAATACCCGCTCTACGCACTTGGCTTCCATGAGCATGTGTTGATTAGAAACCTTGTTGGAAGTGTTTCTCCTTCCAGCTTCCAGCTTTCCCATTTAGTGGAAAGTGATTCTTCTTTGGTTCAAGGCATCAGTGTTGCTAATATGAAACTCAAACGGGCCTTGTGGGAGAAGATAAATGGGGTTCACTTCCGTGTTATCACAGAGGGAAGAAGATTCCCTGCAGCCCATCCTAGAGGCAAGAGCAAAACAGTGAGAGGGTGGGGAGAAAGGATTGCTGAGGACCCTCAGTTCAGTTTCTGCTGAGAGGAGAACAAGGATGGGATTATAAAATCAGGGTGTGGCTGGAATGAAATTAACAGTCCTAGAGTGATTTGAGTGGTTATAGAAGGAAACAGAGGAATTCTGCAAAAATAACGAGGTACACTGACTACAGCAGGTTTGAAGTGGAAAACTTAGCCCAGGTGGGGCAATGGGGTTTGCTGTACCCCATTTATATATTAAAGATTTGGCACCACTGCCTCAGTTTCCTTGTCTATCGGTTAGGGTAGAGATGGCACTTCTCTGATGGTGTGCTTACATATTACCTGGAAACAGTGCAGCTTAAGAAGGTGCGTGAAATGTTATATAGCTCAGAGTGAACAGTGGTTGGCTGTGAGGAAGAACCAAAAAGAGGGAGCTTTAGGGAACTTTTCTCCATACTTGCTTATGTAAAGATTTATTTTGTATTTTTTTTTTTTTTTGAGACAGGGTCTCGCTTTGTAGTTCAGGCTGGCCCTGAGCTCACTATGGTGCCCAGGCAAGCCTCGAACTCAGCAATCCTCCTGTCTCTGCCTCCCGAGTGCTGGGATGACAGGCATGAGCCACCACGCCCGGCACTGTGGTATTGATTGCTGGTGGGCGAGAGTCTCCACGCCCAGCATTGTATGTGGTCACCGGGGATTGAACTCAGGACCTTGCGCTTGCGAGGCAGGCGCCGGAACCACTGAGCTAACCCTCCAGCCCCTATTTTATATTTTTGTAGTGTTTATTTTTTTCATTTATTTTTAGCAACAGTAATTGTTTATTATATAGTAAACAAAAAATGCAGTGATTAATAACAGATAATTGTGAACATGCAAAAAAAAAACCCCAATTGCTATGTTTTTATTCAGCCTTTGGCCAGCTTATTTCTCTCCTAGGGCTTTTGTGCTGGGTACTGTTCTGGGAACTTGTGATACGGTGATGAATGAGACAGACCGGTAGACCTTGCTGTCCAAAGAAAAGAGCACCCAGGACCAATCTGCCAACAAGTAGAATATTCTCAGTGTTAAAGGGAGATGTGTTGTGTGAAGCAAAATCAAGTCAGAAGGGAGAGACCAAGGGCAAGAGGACATAGTGCTGTGATTTTATTGCTTCATTTTATTTTTTTGATGGAGAAAGTCTTTCACCAAAACAAGTTTACACATCAGTACTTAAGGCTTAACTAGAGTCAATCTGTCCAAAACTCTACTATGGACAAAATATATCATGAGGCATATGACAGAGTTCCTCAAAACAGCAAGTCTTGACTCTACTATAAGACCTCTCAAAAGCAGAATTCCAATTGCTGAAATAATATGAACTTCTTTTTTTTTTTTTTTTTTTGCTTTTTGAGACAGGTTCTCGCTTTGTAGTTCAGGCTGGCCCTGAGCTCACTAATTTGAACTTCTTTATGTACAGACAAAAAGAACTGTATGAGAACTCAGGGTGAACAACACATATCACACCGAGCCCTGGTACTCAGTCATTCCCCCATATCCATATAATTTTGAAACAGAAGAACAAATCTTTTTACCTGTTCAAAATCACCAACTGATCCACTCTTTAAACCATCTTAGAAATGTTGTCCTTCGGTTCATGCACTCTCACAGGTCATGTTAATGTTGACTCATCTTGATTTTTTCCACGTACATTGAAATACAGACTAGCATTACCATCCAACGACTCATGTTTCTACTTTTTTTTTTTTCTCTAATTCTGAAACATGTGTGGTGGAGAAATGGACAGACAGAGCAGGCTTCCTGAGAGAAGGCACCAGAGTGAAGGCAGACACTGAGGGTCAGAGCTGTGCAGTGGTTCTGAGGTAGAGCCTGGTAGGCACTGTTTTATTTAAGTTGTTCCAGAGTCCTTGTTATAACCAAGGTAGCGTCACTAATGCTCTTCTATTTACGTATAGGAAAGCTGAGCCTCATGGAAAATCGGGCTGAACAGCTGACAAATGGCAGGCTTGTAACCAAGGCTACTGTTCTTCCTACTTTGCTCGTGCTTCTCTTTCCCCTGTACCGTATTCAGAAAAGGTGTGGAGCCGTTCACTAGGAAGGTGTAGGTGGGGTGAGCTGAGCCCTCTGGTTACCTCGCACTAAACTGCACGACTGGAACACAACGGGTCTTCTTTCCTTCTCTCTCCTTTTCCATTCTGGCTTCTCTAGTCCTGAGCCCAGGCACCGTGCAGAGAGGTCTAGGTAGAACGGAGCAAACTCGCCTCACACTTCTGAAAACGCGTCCCCGTCTCCGTCTCTGACTTGGCCCATCCGCGGTCCTGACCCAGCGATGCATGTGCGGAAGGAAGCCCGGTGAGGAGACACGTGCGAGAAAACCGGAGACAAGATATCGCGAGACCAGAGATCTGTGCCCCAGCGTGGCTGGCTGGCTTTGTGCTGCGGTCTCCACTTGTACCCAGCTTTACTCTCAAGGTTCTGTTGCAGATCACAAGGGTAGCAAGATGACTTTATCACTGCCTGGGTCAGCTTTCCCGTCCCTGGGAAGTGATGATACCTGACACCCATGCTTAAAGCACAGTTTCAGTCCAGGTTCAGCTTCCTCCGAGGTGGAGACATCATGGCGGAAGAGCATGGGAGAGCAGATCAGCTTAGCGGACAGGGACAGGGGATCAGAGCCGGGAAGATTGCCAGAGTGCAAGGAAGGGGGGTGACTAGTGCTCTACCACCGTGGCATATCTAGAAATACACTCCACTAGCCCTGCGGTGGACCCTAAGGGCAAGCAGGTTGAAGCTCTACTCTGACCATAGTTAGCAAGACTGGGCCGGATCTCCTTAGATAATAGAGGCTAGGCTAACTTGTGTCCCATGTATTGGAGACCTGCCTTGAGGCTTTAGGTGTGGACAATAAAATAGCAGGAATAATGAAAATAAAATCCAGTTAAAGATCAAGGTGATCAGGTATAAAGTGATACTTTTGTATACAACACATTTGAATTATATATATATATATATATATAGAGAGAGAGAGAGAGAGAGAGAGAGAGAGAGAGAGAGAGAGAGAGAGAGAGAGAGAGAGAGAGAAACAATGTTTCATTTTGAGACAATCTACCTCAGTGCCAGCTATCTTCTTTTTTAATGCTCCAAACCTACTACTGTTTATGGTGAACAGTAAACTTTGAAAAGTAGAAATAATCATTGCTGTGGGGCTCTTCTTGCCCACCAAGTGCAGTGCTGAGCACTTGAGATGGTCGTCATTTAATTGTTGCAGTAAGGGTAGAATAAGGATAGTTATCCTTATGCAGGGGCCCTGCTGAGTGAGAGGAAGGGTACTTTGGAGAACCAGGCACTAATTTTCTGGTAGCTCAGTTGTTGAGAGGTCCAGCACATCTTAAGGCGGATGTGACTTGGAATATGAATCTGTATGTGTGCCTGTGTGCGTGTTTGGCTGCTGTTTACAAACAGAATGGTATTATTTAACAAAAATATCTTAGCGTAGCTATACGGAGTGTTACCGTTCAATTTGTTGCCAAAATTGAGGTATATGTAATTGAAAAAAAAGGCACTACTAGTAAGTAACTAAATGAGTGACTTAGAATTGAATTTAGGGCCAGAGATTTAGCTCAGTGGTTCCGGCGCCTGCCTTGCAAGCGCAAGGTCCTGAGTTCGATCCCTGGTAACCACATACAGTGCTGGGTGTGGTGATTCATGCCCACCAGCAATCAATACCACAAACCACAGTGCCGGGCGTGGTGCCTCACGCCTATAATCCCAGCACTCGGGAGGCAGAGACAGGAGGATTGCTGAGTTCCAGGTTTGCCTGGGCTACATATTGAGCTCAGGGCCAGCCTGGACTACAAAGTGAGACCCTGTCTCAAAAAAAAAAAAAAAAAAAAAAAAAAGAGGTGAATCTAAAAGTTCAGTATGTGTCAGAATCACATTAGAGTACTTGCTAAAAAATGAAATTTCTGAGCTCTACCCCTAGAATTTCTGTTATAGTAGGCCTTTTGGAAAGGAATGGGCATTTGCATTTCTGACAAGAAGGAAAAAACCCTAAAACTACAGTCTAGAAAACAATGAAGTGGCCTAATTTCCCTGTACTTTACCCCTTTTGATTTCATGGCTTTAACTTTTCTACTTGTAAAGCACTCAGAAGGTAGCGTAAATAAGTAATTCTCAAATTGATTGCCTGTTAAAATAAGGAAATGGAAATTTGGGAAAAAAACAAACACTTTGGTGGACAGATAACAGTTTGAACTTAAAAGCACTAGGAAGATCTGCAAAAAGTTTTATTGCGTAATTGAAATCCAATTTTATTTTTTCTCTGAATCTTTTCAACATTTTTTAGGGCACTCTTCCTTACTTCATGGACCTAGTCTTCCTTCCTTGGGTCCAACTTGAGAAATGATTGTGGAGATGACAGAGTTTTTAAAATGGAACCAGCCATTTAGATCACAAAATACTAACAGTTGAACAATATTTTTGTGGTTCTTAGTAAGCTTCAAATGCTAAAGATAATTTAATTATCTCAAAACCAACAATAGCAACAACAGCAATAACAACAACAACAACAACAAACTGGTGACCTGACCAAGCAGGAATAATGAAAAGAAACCCAAGATCCCTTAAAGTTGTCTAAAGTCATGCCTAGGTGTGATACAGCAGGATTTCAAGACAGATTTCCTGTAGCTCTGGCACAACCATGCATATAGCCGTGAGAAGCTGGAAAACAGGAGACAAAACAGTGATCAGCAAAGAAACAGTTACATACGTGTGGGGTGCAAAAAGCATCCTGAGGAACAGGTCGCACCACGGCCACTCCTGTGCTAAGAGAATTTCCAAGATGTTCAACCAGTATTAATGGGACAGTCAGGAACCATGAGGACAGGGAGCAGGATCTGGCTGGATGACACTTGAACGGCATTTTGTAACTGGTTGGCAAATAGACACTGATATTTCCTTTAATTTCCTGGAACGTGGCCATGGCCTTGTACCTTCATCCACTCTAGCCAGACTCCCAGCTGCTTTCATAACTTTCAGTCTTCTAGTGTCTCCCTTGTCATTTCTGATCATATCATGTGGACACCTGATTCTCAATCACCATCAGAGAGTGTGAGTTGCCATGGTTACTCCTTGAAGTTACTGGGTTAGTGCTGCTGATGTTCTGTCACCTGGATATGTGTCACTGGGCCCTGTTCCATCCTTGATTTCTTCAGGAGGGAAGAGAAAGGGCAACAGGGTAAGATAACAGGAAATACTGCAAAAAAGGAAGTCTGTAGGTTACATTATGGTTCTTTTATTTGTTCTAGATAGTTATACTTGTGAGGACTGCTTAATGTTACTCCATCTGTCCTATTTTACAGATGGGAAAGCTGAGGCATAGAAAAGGGAAATACCTGGGCAGAAGACTCGCTGTAAGTCAGAGGCAGAAAGCTAAGCTGAAATTCTTCTCCTTATACAGTACTCTTTCAACTATACCAGCCTTCTCTTCACAATAGGAATGGCCAGTTCTTCTTAAACTGCATTCTTAGAGACTCTAGGATGTAAAGAAAGCCTAAGGGCCCGCAAGATAAAGAAAAGGAAAAGAAGAGAAGAGAAAGTATAAAGCTGAGTATGATGAGGATCTTGGGGATCTATGCTCTCTTCACCACCAAGAACAATTTTAGGCAAAACAACTGCTGGTTTGTATAGTGTGTTTTGTATAAGATTTCATTCAGCTAGAGCATTCTGTCCTTGAAATGAAATCTGCAAACAGGCGTTTCAGAGTTCAAAGAAACCTCATTTTCCAAGTTGAAGTATATTTTGATTTTGCTGCCTGATTGGATGTGTATCAATATATTTGTCATGGACATGGACAGACATTACCCTGGCATTCTAAAATGGCCATGGGAAACAAGACCCTTGCAGTGATGCTTTGCTTGAGGTAGGTGTGTACAGAAGCAGATAAACCACACAAATGCTCAGTATGTTTATATCTAGTAATACTGTCTGATTTTTCCCTTAATAACCATCCTCCCCAAGCCTTTACCAAGGGCTCCTTCCAGAAAGGCCAAGAGGACCGGGAGAGAGAGAGGGAGAAATGATCCCACTCTTAAAAGTCCCACTTTTAAAAGAGGAAGGAGCTCATAGGCTCCTGGCAGAATGCTGTGGAGTTAAGCCTTCACTCTCATCTAAGAGAAGATGGTCCCAGCATCTATCAGAGTTCCTGGCACACACCCTCACAAAATGGAATGATGTATAAATATTATTGATGATGATGAGTTAATATGTTGCTTCAGTCAGGGTTTGAGAGAAAAAAAATGAATAGAATGTATATCTATCTATCATCATTATCTAGTTCCTATTTGATCAATATAAATTTACCTATCATCATCATCTATATATCATCTATCTATCTTTCTATCCATGTGTCATCTATCTATCTATCTATCTATCTATCTATCTATCTATCTATCTATCATCTATCATCATCATCTGTCTGTCTATCTAAAGGAGAACATGCGTAAAACAATGTACAGATGAACTGGATGGTAAAGAGCGTGGGGTGTGGACACCTGGGACTGGAGGAAAGCTTGAAATGGAACTCACGTAACTTTCCTTGTGTTGCAAACATAATTTGTGAGGTCTGACAGATTCAGTGAATGCAATACTCCCCTATGCCCCACCCTGGCCTTCCTAAGAGTCATGTACCCCGACAGGACAGACCAACACCACAGGATGTAACACAAAGTCTACCAACTCATCATTACTTCTGCCAGCAGTACAGGCAGAGATGGATCCCCACAGGAGCGCATTCATGGATCAGTCATCTCGGCCAAGTCCAGCAACTCCTTCCTTTTGCAGGTCAGGCCCAGAAAGGCCAAGGGACACACCCAGCGATAATGAGTTCAAAGCCAGGGCAGAACTTGGGTTATTCACATGAGAGAGGTTTTGTTCCCTCCTCCCTGGAGTTGTTGTCAGTGTGGAGTATTTGAAGGCATTTTTGATGGTGTAAGTTTGGAAGCGTTTTTATTTCTCACAATGCAGGAAGAGTTACTAACCGCTGATGATGGAAACTGAGGGTGCTGGTAAGTTTCTTTCAAGGCACAGGACAGGTCTCCAGAACAAAAAGTTACTTTGTTCAAAGTGCCCATCGTGCTGAGATTGAGAAGCCTTGCTCTCTACCATGTGGAGATCAAGCCCTGACTGGGCGAAGGCTGGAAAATCATGCTTCTCTTATACCAACCAATCTGATGTCCAACAAAGGTTAATACCTTCCACGGGCACAGAGTAGATTCCAGACTTGTGTCATGGCTTCCTTAGACTCCCGTCAAACCCTCTCACTAACCCGGGCATAAATCACATGTAGACAGTGTCTGATGGAAAATGAAGAGGGTTGCCATGCCAAACTGGCTAGAGGAAGATGTCCTAACCAAGCATCTGTATCAGTCACCAATATTCTCAATTAGAAGGGGAGATTTGGTCCGAGTGGAGTAAACATTTTAGGTGTCACCCATGAACTCAACAGGTAGCTGTCACAAGCCAGTTCCTGATCAGGTGTCTCACTATGGACTGGAGGATTCAGTAACTAACAAGGTACCCGGTCTCTTTGCACAGGCAGATACACTCACATCCCAAATGTTGAGTGTTCTGTGCCTGAGAATCCACATTCTGGGCTCTAGGGAAGTTATTTCATGTGCCTCATCACTGTATCCTAAATTTCAGTTTTCTTATCTGTTACATGGGGAAAATGAGAATACTTAGCTCCTAGGATTGTTTTGAGGATGGAATGACAAAATCAGCGTTAAGCATTTAGCGTATTACTGGGAACACAAGTCGAAGAGCATAGTGGCGGGAGCTGTTATAATTACTCCAGACAGAAACCCTGAATTAGTGTCTTGTTTCTCTCATTCTCAGATAAGTGACCACAGATAAATTACTTTGTTTTTCTGCATCTTGCTGAAATGAGTGAATTAGGCGAACTCCTTTTGGGCTAGGAATCTTATCCTCCAGCGCAGAGACTCCTGGGTCTGTCACAGTCCTTCTCTTCTGGAAGGCAGCCATCCTGGCCACCGTAGGGTAACCTAGCTCCCGCCTCACAGCACCCGCAGCAGCCCAGCCAAGGCAGGAAGGCCGGATCCCTGTGGTAGCCGCCTCTCCACGTTTCAGGGAAACAGAGGTGAAGGCAGGTCTGTGGTAAGCCAGCTTCCTGGGCTGCCCACTAGCTGTCCCTGGCTGCTTGGAATGCAGAACCCTGCCAGCCTGCAGAGCTTATGAACAAACGCATTAGAGGAAAGTGGTATTGTTTTTATTTTTAACCAAATGAGTCATTCTCCCTCTGGCTATGGGATGCAGAAAGCACGGGGAAGGAGCAGGACAGGAGAAGTACAAATCCAGGACACTCTCGCCCCATTGGGGAGCAAATGCAGGGGAATGGCACCCAGTCACATTCAGGGCACTCTGGCCTGGAAAAGGGTGTTTGAACCAAAGGGGTTTATGCATGGCTGTCGCGAAAGGTCACAGGGAAAGGCGGGCTCTCACGCAGCTAGCAAACTACATGGCACCATCAGAACCCTGGTAAGGGACAGGGAAGGTGATAATTAACAGTCGATGTGATTAGAGGCTGGGCGTAGCCTGCACTGTGGTTCTAAAAATGCTGGCTTAAGTCGGGAGCTGTGTGCCCCGCACTTAAGGGGACTCCCTGGAGGTGCCATTGGGAGTCCAGTTCTCTTGCCTATTGGAACTGGAGTGCTTCTGTTCATATCTATTTCACATATTAAAATCTGAAGAGTTAACCTAATTATTGCATGCTTATTATGTGCCAGGCATTGCGCTAAACACTCCAAAGGTGCGAAGTCATTTAGCTTCATAAAAACCTTATGAAATATTTACAATTACCCTCGCCGTTTTACACTTTGAGGAAAGGAGGCTTATAGCCAAGCCAAATCATTTGCCCTGAGTCACAAGGCTAATAAGTACCTTTGCCCTAACTGGAAATCAGACTTGTCTGTCTGCAAAGCCCGTTTTCTTAACCACAGTGCTACACAGCTCCTCATGCTGGGTTTCCTCCAAAGCTTTCATTTTCAGAAAACGTTCTATAGTTATTCTAAAGGAAATATAAGTTTGAAAGTGACTGATTAGATGTTCTGAAATCCCTCCCAGCTGTAAATTTCCAACTTCTAGGATTTACAAAAGGCCAAAACAGTGGCGCCCTCACTGAGGCTGGTGGGGAGGGACAGTGGGCGGCCTTTGGGATAAGAATAGTAGCTCATACCTAAGCATTTCACAGGCCAAGTGATGCTCTAAGCTTTTCACACACGAACTTATTTAATTCTTGCACCGACCTTCGGCAGGATGTGTTATTATCATCCCTGTTTCCAGATAAGGACACATAGTAGATGAGATTACAATTTACCCAGGGTCACACAAGCTTCCAGGGCCAGGGCTTTGTACTCTGTTGAGATGCCTCAGTCTAGGAGAAAACCACTTCCTTTAGCGTTGGCACATCTTTTGACATCACACCAATGCAAATGTATGTAAATAACATGCAGATCATCGATGCCAGTATCCCCTCAGGGATGTCAATACAACAAAATTTGGCCACTGGCACTGGTTGGAGCTATTACAGCGGTAAACATCTCAGTAATTCCCTATTTTTCAGGTTCAGGAGAAGATATTGTGGGCTATACAGCCATGAGTCTGTATTCAGTGATATTTTATAACATTTTAAAGAGATATTTTTCCACTATAGGTATTTGTTAGCAGCTTTAGACTATTTTCCCCTCACTGCAACATAGCACTCAACACCCGCAATTTAAAGAAGAGGAGGTTTATTTTGGCTCATGGTTCCAGGGTCCAGTCCACGCACAGCTGGCTGACTCTGAGGCAGAACCGGCTGTGGGAGAGGAAATGGCAGAGGGAAGCTGCTTAGTCCATGGCAGCCAGGGAAGAGAGGCAGGAGAGGGACTAGAAAAAAGAGATAGTCTGTCCAAAAGCAGACCCCCACTTGCTCTCAGGGGCTGTCTTGTAAAGGCAGTGTTATGGCTTGTGTCTCGGTGTCCCGCAAAGCCTCATGGGATCATAGGTGGCTTTTTCAGGGACGGCTGGATCTAGAGTGTGTCCCGCTGCGACGAAGGGTGTGTGATCACGAGCGCAGTACACAACTGCTTTGGCCCCACCCTCGTCCCAGTAGCCTGGAAGGGGCAAAAGAGGCTCATCTTGTTTTTTGTTTGCTTTTGCTGTCTTCTCTCTGCAACGAGCTGTTTCTTCTCTCTAACCCCCCTCTGCCGTGCGCCACTCTGCCTTGAGCCACCCAGCTGCGGACTGAAAGCTCTACAGACTGTAAGCCAAAGAGACGTCTCCTCTTCTAACTTTGAGTGTCAGGTATTTTGTCTTAGTGATGAGAAAGGTAACAACACACAGTTAGCTGTGAACTCCTTCATGGAACCATCTGCTAATGAACATAGCACCCCACAACTGAATTACCTTTCAAAACCCTCCCTCCGAGTACATGAGACTCTTGGGGACAATCTAGATATAAACCACAGCAGCAGCCATGGGAAACAAGATCACGATCACTTGCTTCTATGTGGCACTGCCTTTTCAAACACCCACCCCCAATCCTGGGAAGAGGTAAAGCAGGAATCACCAGCCTCCCTCCATAAAGAGGACAAGGGGTTTCCTCGGGGTCTCGCTGCAGTTTGTTGGCTCGATCTCTTTCTCTGCCTCCAAGTCCCCTCGCCCCTGAACTTTCCTAAAATGTGTGCAGTGAACTGAGCATCCCATTTGCCCTGTAGATAGAAAAGGAAAGGAAACGACATTACCTTCTCTTGGACAAATGGGCGTAGACATTCACAGCATCGTCCTGATAAAGGAGAGAGAAGCCAAGCCTCACTGATAACAGCTTCTCCGCGGGTGTCCTGTGTTCCTGGTACTCTGGCCGTATCATTTATTTCTTACATCGGACGCTTTTGAGAATGAAAAGGACGCCATTGCTAATCGTGTTAGGACTGCAGGCGTAAACAGGGACCGTCCTGGGGAAATCAGGACTTCTACTCACGCTCCCTGGGAAGATAACTTTCATTTCATATTCATCATAGCCCTGTCATGCAGGTGACTTTCTCTCTGTTTTAAAACTCAGAAAGGGAAAGAATGCCCAGGGCCATGTAGCAAATACATGGCAGAGCTGTCTGTCCGATTCCAAAGCCTGGGTTAAAGCAGAGATCAGAGATGGGGGCTCTTGACATTCTAGCCACACCAGAGCTGACCCTACAGGTTGCTTGGCTGTCAAGCCTTTCCTCTCCCTGTCCTGCCCCAGGCGTCGTCCTTGGCCAAAGGAGTTCCGGTGGGGTGTGATGACAGCGCGGCCCCAGCAGAGGGCAGTGTTGCCATGCCAGCCAAGGGCTACAGGAAACAGAGGGGAGGCCTGGCCTTCGCAGGTCTAGGGGCCTGTGTGATGCCCCTGAAGGAGCCGGCCTCGCAGGGCTGCCTCCAAACCAGCTGCTTCCCTGGCTCCCGTTCCCTCCAGGCTTCCCGTGGATAAGCCTGTTGTTCCCCTCACCAGTCTACTGGCTCCCCCGATCTGACACCTGAACAGATTCGGGAGCCCTGTGGCCCCTGGGATACAGAAAGACCGAGGGAGAATTTCCAGATTGGAGACAGGAACGGTTGCCATTTTCTTGTTTGCTCAGAATTACTCCAGAGCTGGGAGTGCTGTTGACATATGTGTTACCACTTCATCTTTCATAAGAAACCCTTTTCATAGGGGAGCCGAGTCCTGGATCCATTCCAGTTTAGATAATTACATCCCCCAGAAGACTGAAGCTGTGAGGGCTGCGTATTTTCTTTTTCCTCCAGTAAAGGGAGGAGATTGCAAGATGCAGGTTGGGGATGAGGGAGGGGGTGGAAGGGGCCAGACTGATCCCCGAGAAGCGGAGGACCAGGGTTTGACGAGGAAAAGTAAGCCTGAGCGTGTCACCGGTGAGCAGGGACCTTTTTTGTTCTTCCTTTGGGTTTCATACAGAGTGAGATTCATTTGTAGTTTTTGTCTGTAACCGGGAATTCAATTTTTGCTCTTTTAAAAAGATACCTGATTTACAGGGGGTGTGAGACAAAGCAGAAAATGACAAGAGGAGGGGAAAAAAAAAAAACCCAACTCAGATGGAAAGAAAAAAATTAAAAAGAAAAAACTCCTTTTAACAATTTCATCTAAAGCAGTTGGCAAAGCATTTTTATATTAAATTCAGCATTTTGTCAGGAGGGGTGAAAATGCCCTGTGATGCTTAGCTGAGAATTGCTGGTGATTTTATATCGTCCCGCTGGCATAGATCTTAATCAACCAGAAAACCTCAAAATGACAAACAAACAAAAGACAGCTTTGCTGGCTGAGGTTCATTAGCTCAGGCCAAGGTTGAGAAGCGTTGGAAGGAGAGAGGCTAGAAATAGGCGCACTCCAGAAGTCACTCTGTGGGCATTGCCCCCCCCCAGCACACCTCCACCCTGCCCTGCTCCTCGCCGTCATGTGCCCGAGGCCTGGCGACCAGTGGGCAGTGGGAGGAGATGAGGTCGACGGTGCAGGTGGTGGGGCCTTACACGCGCGCGCGAAAACCTTAAAGAAACCTACTCTCTCCGCCCTCTACCACAGATTTTCGGTACCACAAGAATGTCTCCCAGATCTCCTTCTCCTGCACTTCTCTGCTTCCTTCACGTGTCCTGGTCTTGCTCTCATCCTCCTCCCCATGAAGAGCTTTCCTGCAGTTCTCCCTGCCTGCTAGCCCTAGCCCACTTCCACTAGCCCACGTCTGATAGTGACAGTTGCTCCGAAAACACGTAGCAGCTCACGACCAGCTATAGCGTCAAGGCCCAGCTCCTTCGCTTGATGGCCGAAGTTCTTCATGGTTTGTGTTTCATTTACTTCGCAAGTTTCTCTTCAGTCCTCGTTTTCCTGCCATGTAGGACTCCCTCCTTCCTTGCAGTACCTGCTCCTTCAGCGCCATGTGTTTTTCTTTCTTGTTGCATATGGTTCCCTTGGGCTAGATGGTCACGTCCAGATTTTGTCTCCTCTCCACACCTCAGTGTGCAGCCACCTTCGCTTAGCAAATATGGTTCCATGCCACCAGCTTCTTCTCCACGTGGAAGCAAATCTTCCTCGACTTCGAACCTCTCCACTGTTTTAGACAGCACACATCTTTTGTATTGACATAATGTTTAGCATTTTGGAGTCAGCTTGTGTGCTTTGCTCTCTCCTTTCCTATGTGGACTCTGTGAGTATAGGGACTCATCTTTATTCTAGGCAATACAATACTTTTTGTGTGATAAGTTTTAAATGTTCAATTTTCTGAACAGATTAATGTATACTTTTAAGAATCTATGATTGGAGGAGTGAATTGAACTTTCATGGATGCATGAATAAATGACTTTGTGCATGGATGGATAAATGAATTCCTGCACTTATGCATTCGAATGTATCTTGGGAAGCTCCTATGCAAATTAATACAGGAATAGATAAATGGTTGCATGCATAAATGAATAAGAATGTACATTCATGAAATTGAATCAATGGCCAAGTATTTGGATTTCAGATTGTTGGGATTGTCTCTTACGGAGAAGTTGGCCACAGGACCACACTAAACTAATGTTCTCGCACCAACATTTCTTACTTACTGAATGATTTTGCTAAGTAAGGACCATGAATATGTTCATAGCAAATAAATTGATTTTCTTTCTTTACTGATCCTTTAAGTTAGGCTGTCTACCTTTGCACCGAACCATTGATATTAGACATAAGCCATGTATTCATGTCTAGAAAATACTCTTAAATATTTCCCACTATATCTGGAGTGTGTTTTCAACTTAATGCTCATATCTGTACACTTTCTTGATTTTAGTATCCACTAGTTTCTATTAAAGATAGTTTTTGACAACCCCAAATCACCTCTATTCCCGTGTGGTAATGATATTCTGATTATACCAGTAGAAAGCAGCTAAGAAGCATATGAAGAAATGTTCAACATCACTGGTCATTTGAGAGATGCAAATAAAAACAACACTAAGATTTCATCTCACTCCACAAAGAATGGCTGCTATTACAAAATCAACCAGCGATAAATGCTGGCATGGCTGTGGGGAGAAAGGAACCCTTCTCCACTGCTGATGGGATTGTAGACTTGTACAACCATTGTGGAGATCTGTGTGGAGATTTCTCAGAAAACTAGGACTAAGGGTCCCATTTGACCCTGCCATCCCCCTGCTAGGAATATACCCAAAGGAATTTAAAAAATCACATTGGAAAGGCAGATGTACACCCTTGTTCATAGCAGCTCAGTTCGTGATAGCTCAATCTTGGAAACAACCCAAATGCCCATCAACTGAAGAGTGGATAAAGATGATGTGGGGTTTTTAATAAAATGGAGTATTATTCTGCCATAAAGAATGACAAGATTGAGTCATTTATGTGCAAATGGATATGCCTGGAGGACACACTAATAAGTGAAATAAATAGATCACAGATAGGCAAATACTGGATCTTCTCTTTGATATGAGCACCTGTAGATGTAAATGACAGTCTAGAAAGTATGATAGTTTTTGTAGAATGGAAAATTTCCAAAGGAAATTTGGTGTGGAAATATAATGAGGGGAAGGAATAAATATCATTCTGAAAGAAAATAAAAGAGCATGTATATAGGGGGTGGGTAGGGATGTGGGTAAAAATGAGAATTAACTTGTGTCATATACTGGTACAAATTCCCCAATGTTACGTGTGATTGTGAGATGTATATAAAATGCACCGATAAAGAATTCTAATTAAATTAAAGAAAAAGAAAAATGACCTGGGTACCTTTTCCCTGGGAAAGCAGTAAGTGACCAGTTGTCAAATGTTCCCAGAAACTTGGCATTTTATGTATCTGTATCACATAGTGGCCAAAGTCTATGGGTTTTACTTTAATCCACAATAGAGATCATCTGCACTCCAAGTCCTCATTAGAGGATTCGACTGTGACACGAATAAGAGCCAGTGCTTCTTAGAGGCTCACTTATGATATCTGATGCTCAAAAGAGAAAGTCTAATAGACACGCTAACTATTGGTTCATCTTCAGTCTCCACCAGAAAGGAAAAAACCTCATTCATATTATTTCATTCCATGGCACAGATATATTCTCTGAGTTATGACATAAATTTTGAACTTTTCTTTCATAAAAAGCCAAAAAGAAACTGTTCATTAGGAAAAAAAAAATGATTGTATTTTTCTGAAACTGCAAAATAAAATTAAATACACTATTTATAACATACCTCAATTTTTCTAATCATATGTCACAAGTTATTAAATTAAACCACAGGCCATTCTATAAAGCCAAATAAAGAGAACGCAGTCCCTTTTTAAAGATGATGTCCATGTCCAAGTGGAAGTTTAGGGCAGTCAGTGATTCATGTGGGACATGTCAGACAGGAGAGGTATAGGTCAGGATTTAGGACATCGGGCCAGGCCTGGATTACAAAGTATTTATTGGACAGAAGGGAAACTCAAAAGCAACTCAAGTGTATTTGCTTGTTTACTTAGCACTTTGTATCAAGGATGAGAGTCCAGAGAGTACTGTAGAACAGAGCTCAGCAAACTACATATGGCCCATGGGCTGGCTGCCTATGTAATAAAGAGACACCGCAGCACATTACTGGAACAGAGCAACATCCTTTCACTTATGCATTATCAATAGCTGTCTTCTACTGCAGTCATGGAGGTGAATAAATAGTTGCTGCAGCGACCTTGTGGCTGGAAAAGTCTCATATATTTATTATTTCGTTCTTTAAGAAAAAGCTTGTCAGCCTCTTCACTAGAAGAGTACTGAGCTCAACGTAAAGGATTTATGTTTTAATCCAAAGTTTGTTTATATTTCAAAGTCCCTGCACCATCTGAAACTCAGTTCTCTACAAGATGAGATTAGTAGTTCTATCTTTATTATAGGTTTTTGCAAGATGGAGTAAGACATGTGGAAGAGAACAGCACGGTGCAGTACCGCACCCTTCCGCCAGGTGTCAGGCAGCATGCTAGCTCCAAGTGGGCTTTAGAAACCAGGACACTTGACATTTTTTCTGGGTCCAGAAAGCAACATGATCTCTTTCAAAAAAAAAAAAAAAAAAAAAAGCTAGTGAATAACTTTCCGACTGAGGTAGGGACACTTAAAAGAGGCATGGAGGAAGGCCATTTTCCTGCCAGAAAGAAAAAGGGGACATTGGGCTTCTCTCCATCTGCCTTAATGCACAGGAGTACACATAAGTAATCTCAGGTGGGAGAGGCATGAGTCATCGCCTCCAGGGCCTCATATGTCAGGTATGATTTTAATTTCAGATAATGTCCAAACCAGATAACAGTCCTGTAGCTGGTGTGAACAGACTTCCTGGTTGCTGCCTTTCTCCACAGCCAGTATTCTCTTCTCTTCCAAACCCCATCCCTAAGTTTGGGGAAACTCTAGCTTTTCCTTCTTGATCCCCCCTGTCCTTGTGTGTTCTCTCTCTCTTGTTCTTGATATCATGAGGGTGACTGGTGTTGTATAGCCTCTTATCCCCAGTGGCTAGTATACGTGTGTCCAGCCCACTCAGACTGTCTAAATGGCCATGGCTCATCTATCTGTACAAATACAGAGGACAGAACCAAAGTCTGTAGCACGATGCAGACATACAGTACATTCAATTTAGTACATTCAGTTCAATTTGTATTGAAAAAAATTGTATTAAAGTTTCTGTGAGGAGTAATGGTGAAGGTGACAATGACAGAAAAAGTGGTGTGGTAGAATGACTACAACTAAAATTAAGATAATTAAGGTAAGGTTTTGAAAAAGTCAAGAGAAGTGACGAAAGGCTCAAAATGTAGTCTATGGCTTATGTGTGTTGATGACTGCCAGCTGAAGTGGCTACCTATGTAAGGATAAATATCCAAGTAGGAAGAAAATGTTCTTTATTAACAGCTGAACTAATCATACCTAGTAAGCCCCCATCATAAGCCTTGGAGAAGTCTACTGGGAATATGAGACTTAGTCAGTCTTAAAATTTTCCTCTAAATTAAAGATGGCTGAGTTTGCAGAATAGGAACAGCATAAGTGACTTAGCTGTAGACACAAGTGAAATGAAGTAGATACCTAAGGCAGAAAGATAGACTCAGAGAGGAACAGAAGTAACTCTGTCACCTGGACATTGATAAACATGGTTCACTTCAATATGCTAGAAGAGTGGCCCATCAGATTGACTACCAGTGGACTGGTAGAGATGGAAACATAAAGAGGTCTATATACATTTTTTTCTCCTTACATTTTATCTTGAAAGAACATTTTGCTAAGCGATACAACCATACATTTTACCTCCCTCACAAGAATCCTAAGAGAAGAAACATTTTTCTCCAGGTGAGAAAATAGGCTCACAGTAACCAGGTGACTTACCTATAGCCACTCAATAAGGAGTTGAGCTAGATTTCAAACCCACGTCTACATAACTCCAAACCCTGCACTGCTTCTAAAATATCTTTGTGATACCTGTATTGTCCCTGTGCTAGCTGTTCAACATCACATGAAAGTCTGGAAGCGCTTGAAAAGTATAAAAGTTGCCAGCCAACTTCACACTAACCGAAACAGAATCTGCATTTTTTTTTTTTTTTTTTTTTGAGACAGGGTCTCACTTTGTAGTTCAGGCTGGCCCTGAGCTCACTATGTAGCCCAGGCAAGCTTGAACTCAGCAATCCTCCTGCCTCTGCCTCCTGAGTGCTGGGATGACAGGCGTGAGCCACCACGCCCGGCCCCCAGAATCTGCATTTTAATAGCTCGGGAGATTCATCTGGGTATCGAAATTATAGCAGCATCAAGGCGACATAGCCTTGATTCAGCCATTTTCTCTTGCCATCAAGTGGCATCTTTCACTGTGGCTACATTGTGAAGGGAATGCTGACCTGGATTTGGGAAGCTTCCAGTGACTCCATGTACGCTGCCTTCTAGGTTGGGGCCCTAAGGCCCGCCAGGTTATACCTGAGGTTCCTCAGGCCGCTGGCCCCAAACTGTTGGTCAATATTCTCACAGGGCCAATGTCTCCAGGCTCCAGTGTCTCACCCAGGCTTCCTTCAGCATCATTCCATCAGAAGCTATGGATTCTCAGCAGCTGTGGGGCAGTTTTTGTCTAATTGTGTTAATGGATGGTGGTGCCAGACTCTTAGGGGCAGAACTGAACAAAAACAAAAAAAGAAAGAAAGAGAGAGAGGGAGAGAGGGATGTAGGGAGGGAAAGGGGGGAGAGAGAGGGAGAGAAAGAATGGACCTCAGGGACCTGAGGATCCCTCAAGGTGACATTGAATTGTGGATGGTCCAGAGGAAAGAAGGGATAGGGACAGCATGTGAAGAAATAATGGCTGGCAACATCCCACATGTGATGAAGACCCAAATATAAGCATCCAGGAAATTCAGTGGAGTCAGAGGCACCCAATGAGCCATGTCACAATCAAGAGACAGAACAGCACATACAAGTATGATCATCAGTGGATATTTTTAAACTGAAAGTTTAGAGACCTGAAGGCAGTATATCAATATATTCAGGCAGCACTGCAAGAGGAAGGGAAATGAGAGTGGCTAAGGAGGAAG
>PVIC010025104.1:0-25536 GCA_004025085.1 Thryonomys swinderianus
AGGCTGGCTCTGAGCTCACTATGTAGTCCAGGCAAGCCTCAAACTCAGCAATCCTCCTGTCTCTGCCTCCCGAGTGCTGGGATTACAGGCGTGAGCCACCACGCCCGGCACTGTGGTATGGGGTATGTGGTATTGATTGCTGGTGGGCGTGAGTCTCTATGCCCAGCATTGTATGTGGTTACCAGGGATTGAACTCAGGACCTTGTGCTTGCGAGGCAGGCGCCGGAACCACTTCGCTAATCCTCTGGCCCAAAAGTTTTGCATATTTTTAATGAGGTTGATGAAGGGTATAGTGTCTCACACATCTTGGTAGGGATTCACTTTAAGCAGTATGCCTTACTGCTGAGACATATCAAATTTATTCCTTCAGTTGCTAGATGTGGGCTGGTCAGGAGGAAGCAGGCAAAAGTGATGGCTACATTCTTTGCTGGTTTATGTGGTATCACACCATTTCATTATTCAAGTGCACAATTTTTATAAGAAGACAACAAAATTTTGAAAGGTAAGAGAATTCTTAGGGAAACCAGAAATACCCACTTGATATCACAGTCCCTTGAAATATGAAGGCCCAGAAAGCTTTACTGTCCTTTTTAGGGTAACTTGATTCTTTTTCTTAGTTCACCAATTGTGTAGGAAGAGTTTCCTTCCAGTCTGTCTCGGTCATTTCTTTGCTTCTTGAAATAGAACTCTGGGTACTGTTGTTTACCCTGGTGCTGGCCCTGAACTTGCCAATGCAGCTATGCTTCTTTCTCCCATGGTGCAGTGCAAATGAGGAGGGCTGGCTAATGTGCTTGCTCTTAGGGAACCTCTTGCCATTTCTGGACTCCCTGCCATTTGCCTGAGGGCATGGGCAGGTCCAGTTTGTGGGCTTGCTGTAAATCTGTGCTCATAAATGGATTGTTGGGGACATTTGCTACCAATTTTGTAGAGAGCATTTCTTGCCAACTTGCTGTAAATCTTTCCTTGTAAATGGATTGTTGGAGGCATTTGCTACAATTTTGTAGAGAGCATTTCTTGTTTCTCTTGGTCCCAGATACTGGTAGATCTTTCTTTGCTTCACAGCTGGCATTGAACGTGATGGGCTGTTTCAACAATCCTAAGGTTGTTCCAGCTTTGCAGTCTCACTCTGCAGGATAAGGTGTCATTTGATGTTTGGTCAGGAATCAACTAGAGAGTTTGTATTCATAATAAATTAACGAGGCAAAATGTGCAATCTTTTATGGGTTTTCATTAGTCTAAAAAAGTTTAGAGAAGTAAAATTATTTTACTCGATTCTATGTAGATTAAATAGGAAAGATGAAATTATGAAAACTTGTACGATTTGCTTTATAACTTGTGTATTATATGGGTGAACTAATTATTAGGTTGGTCAGCTTTACCAAGATTGAGAAAACAACGAATATTTTGAAGAACATTATAGTTTACATTTAATAAAAATGCCTTTCAGGGGCTGGGGATTTAGATCAGTGGTTCTGGTGCCTGCTGCACAAGTATAAAGTCATGAGTTCAGTCCCTTATACCAAAAAAAAGAAAAAAAATGCCTCTCAAAAGAACACAAAAAAATGGGTCTATTTTAAAGTGGAAGTAGCCAGTGCTTTCCCTCATTATTTTATAATAGATTTCAACCAAAATGTATGTTGCCAGTTTATACAATGTCAATTTTCCACATGGCAACTTTTCTGTATAGTATAACTATTTGAAAGTCTGTATATTTTGATGATCTGCACATATCACATGTATGCACAGATCACCCCATTAACGTTTCTTTTGCTTTTTTTTTTTCTTTACAATATAGGGCCCAACTGTTCAGATTTGAAGCAGCCCATGTACTTGGGATTTGAAAAAGATGTGTTTAAAACGATAGCCGATTATTACAGTCACTTGAAGGAGCCACTACTTACATTTCATCTTTTTGATGCTTTTGTCAGTGTATTAGGTAAGTTGGTATAATACATCCACTTTAGTGCTACTGAATCATTTCAGTTTTTGCTCTCTTGAGACTTCCATTAGCCAAAGCTTGGAGCATTTATCAAAGGAAAGGGTGTTTGGTAGATCTGGCTTTTCCTGCCTGCTCTATGAAAGAGTAAAAGAAAATAGTTCAGCTCTATTATGAAACTCAAAAGCTAGTGGTATGTATATATGTATGTATGTATGTATGTATGTATGTATGTATTTATTTAGTTAGCTTTTTGAATCAGGATCTCACTATGTAGTTTAGTCTGGCCTTAAACTCACTGTGTAGCTTAGGCTGGACTCAAGTTTGCAGCAATCCTCCTGTCTCAACCTCCTGAGTACTGGGATTACAGGCATGTACCACTGTGCCTGGCAGTGGTTTTTATTTTTTAAGAAAGAACAATGTATCATTTCCATATAAGAATATAACTTTATTGCTAGAGAAGAGCATAAGTTGACATTTATTTTTCATGACTAAATCTATTACCCGGAGTATGATTTTATGAATAGTCAGTTGTGGGGGTGTATTTTCATTTAGAAATCTAATTTCTTTTTATAGAAGAAATAGAGTTTTGTGGAACTGTTTGTTATTTGAGACATGTAAAATAAAGTAACTCCTTCTCTGATACTTGTTGCCCTTCCTCATATGGATCTATACTTTAGAATTTACCCTGAAAAAAAAAAACACATGGAGGGAGGGGGGAAAAGTCAATGTAATTGATGTGTTTATAGTATTATTCCTTTCTTCTTGGAAATCAGAAATTTGAGCTGGCTATTGTAATTGTTTCATTCATTTTTTGTTGCTGTTGTCAAAAGTTTTGCTTTAAAGGCTGATTTTTTTTTTTTTTTTGGTGGTTATCACTCTGTGTTATGTAGATTTGTAACAATAGGCATGCTTTTATTTTTGAACATCTTGGGGTTTAATAGTTTTTCTCCTTCCCTTATTTTGACTCCCTGTATTTTCCCTTATACCTTTTTTTTTGTTCTGTCTTAACTTTGTTTTACAGAGTGTGGATGCTGCCATAGTATCCTAACAAGATACAAGTAAAATGTCAATAAATGACTTGATCTTGTAGCACAGTACTTTAGATTGCAAACTTCTCTTGGCTCTAATAATAGCAAATATAATAATTATAAATCATATACATAAGAATGACCTCTTTTAAGCAGAACAACTTTGGGAATAAATGAAGGACCTATTTGCCCTCATGCTGGGTTGGAATCAGCTGGGTCTTGGTATTTTGTTTCCAACTGAAATGGATTGGGGACTTAAGCACTTGTGAATATCATACCTATTGTTGAATACTTACTGTTGTTTAGAGTGCTTGGAAACTCATTCAGTAGATCCTCATTGTTTTCACTTACAACCATTATACAATGATAAGAGTTCTAAAGATTAGATTAAAAATCTAAGGTAGGAGTGGTGGCACATGCCAGTTATCTCAGCACTCTGAGAGGTGGAGGAAGGAGGAATGCAAATTTTAGCCCAACCTGGGCAACTTTGTGAATTTCAAGATTGTATCCCAAAATAAAAAAAATGAAAAAGGGCCAGGATATAGCTCAGTGGTTCAAACTCCAATACCATTAAAAAAAAAAAAAAAAAAAGCGCTTTTTAGATTTTCTTCTCATTTTCCTTTTTTAGATGTTCTATAGTAGAAACTTTTGATTTGGATATGGAAGGACTTAGAACTTTTTATAAAAATAAATTCTAATTTGAATCAGTTATACTTTTTAATATCACTGCTTTGTTCTAGTACAATTGTCCATTTTGATCTCAGGAATTATAGTGAACTATAATTCCATATTGATAGCAGTTACTCTCTAAAATGTCTATGGAAGGTTGGAAGTGGAGAAGCATGGGTTTCATATTTCTCAGTTTATGTAAACGAATTACTCAGATGGGAACCTGTTGCTATTAGGTACCAGCAGGAATAGATGATTGCATATGGCTGGTAATAATATATGAACCATGCTTTGTCCATACCTCAGATAAATAGATGAGACACCCTGCATTGTAAATTGTCTTTTTATTTTCATGTGGTGAGGGAAAAAACCTTTTTAGAATGTGGGAGGCCGTAATTTGTTTATATGATTAACAAAGATGATCTTGTACAGTAATCCTTTAGAATCTGAGGGAAAACATAAATTAAATATGTGAGTTGAGTTCTAGTAGGGTTGACTCATTCCTTTAGCCTTTGAGTTTAATTGGAATAGGATGTCATTAAAGTATTTTAAAATAAGTAATCAGTCTACTTCGTATAGAAGTTAAAATTCTACAGCATTTTCAGTGGAAGTGGTTTTCCATTTAGTTGATGGTCTCTTTGCTTTATTCTTTTGTTTCTTGCCTAGAAGAGCTTGATGCCAGAGCTTGACCCTGAGAAAAATTTGTTTTAATCCATGAAATTGGGCATTTTACAAGTTTTTAAAAAGCATAAAACAGATGGGTGTGGTGGCTCATGCCTGTAATCCCAGCATTTGGGAGGCAGAGGTAGGAGGATTGCTGAGTTTGAGGCTTGCCTGGGCTGCATACTGAGTTCAGGGCCTGAACTACAAGAGGAGACCTTGTCTCAAAAAAAAAAAAAGCCTAAAACAAAACCAAACAAACAAAAGAAAACCAAAATGACATTTTTGGAGATATAAGACCTTTACTGACAACTTAAAAATTGTTTTAATTTGGTTCAGCCATCTGATTAAACAGCATAGCTATCTATAGTGATTGATCTCCATTTCTGTTTCCCTCTTATTAAGCTGTGTGCGGGTGGCTCTTGAATGTTATAAATGAGGTGGAGAAGCAGCCTGCAGGCAATCTGGAATTCAGTGAGTTGTGCAGTACTCAATAATTTGGCACAGTGAGGGAATAAGGGCTCAGGCAGGAAGCAGCAAGGGTGTGGGAGCAGGGCAGGGTGTTTTGGAGGTTCAGAGATCGTAGGCCAAATTTGGCTCACAGAAACCCATCACTGACTTATTTGGTTTGATCTGTGTGTTTTAAAAAGGAGAATCACATACAAGTTCTTTTTTATGAATTTTTCCAAACAAAATGTAAGGTCTGGCAGCTTTGCGCTTGAATTTTCAGAGGCTGCAGGAGTCTAATGATGCTTCCGCTTGCAGGAGCAAGTGTTTCAGGGATGGGGTCCAGTTTGCTTTCAGACTCTGAGGCCTGGTTCACTTGGCCCCTTTCTCTTATTTATTCCACTCGTCTGTGCTTGTGGCCAGCTCTGCTCACGACTCCTGGTTCATTTGCTAGTGAGCTAGAAGTCTAAGATAATACCTCTTTGTTATTCCCTCCCTCTTAAGTGTTCAGTCTAGAAAATGCCACTGATATTTATGAGATTGATCATGCACTGGATCTTCTAATTCATTTGATTGAGAGCACTTACTGGGTTTTTAAACCTAGAAATATCCACAGGGCCAGGATTCCTAGTCATTGGTTCTTTCGTCTGGCGACTTTTAGGAGTACCTTTGGGACTGTGTACTATTTTGCCTTGTTACTTCTCTGTCCTTACATTTGTCAGATTATGTTAGGGCCCCCATTCCCATGGTAATTCTTTTCCTTTTTTTTTGAGACAGGGTCTCACTTTGTAGTTCAGGCTGGCCCTGAGCTCACTATGTAGCTCAGGCAAGCTTTGAACTCAGCAATCCCCTTGTCTCTGCCTCCCGAGTGCTGGGATTATAGGCGTGATCCACCACGCCTATCACTGTGGTATGTGGTATTGATTGCTGGTGGGTGTGAGCCACCACGCCCAGCATTGTGGTTACTGAGATTGAACTCAGGATCTAATGCTTGGGAGGCAGGTGCCAGAACCACTGAGCTAAATATCTGGCCCCCCCATGGTAATTCTTAAGGGAGAACAACTCTTGTTTTACAGAGAGTGTCTCGGTATGCTTGAGCAGACAGAGGACTCTTGTTCCTGTTAGTCCAAAGTTCTTGCTGATGGTGCTCTCAGCTCTTATGGGCCAGGGCTTATGGGTCACTCTTTTGAAGACGGAGATAGGCCAAGGTGAGGATATTGAGTCATCCCCTAATGTAATTATTGAGGTCAGGGTTTTGGCAAGGGAAGACCCTTAATATAGGAGGCATAGTTTTTAGGGTTATTTTATAATTACCTAAAAAGCCAAACGTAGAGGAGTGCAAGAGACTAGCCATGCATTAGAGGCTTAGAGAATCCAGCCAAGGGGCTGGATCCTATGGCAGTGTCTCACACAAGTACAGTCGAAGACCTGAAGTCCAAGGCAGTATCTTCCACAAGTCCAGCCAGTGGCCAAGAGCCCAAAGCAGTGTCCCGTGCTTGTCCATATTGAGGATCTGTATGTGGAGAGCCCAAAGGTCAGTGGTGGAAGTTAGAAAACTTAACACCGGTGGGATGAAGGATTTGTGCCACCAAGCTGAGGGGTCTACCTTGGATTCAGGAAGTGATGGTCACGGTGAAGGTCAGAGCTCCTCCAACAGAATAACAGCCATTCCTGGCGACAGTGAGGCCCTGACCTCCTCTGATGAGAACAGTCAAGTTCACATCAGGAAAACCGTTTGCAGCAGCCTCTTCCTAGCAAATCAACAGCTCCTGATCTTCCCCTCCAGGTCTCTTTATATGGGTATTGACTGCAGTCCTCAGGCAGATCTTCCACACCCAAAACATGTTGAAAAGGTTCAGCTGGTCATTCCAAGTTGCCCGTTAGTTTACCCAGCACATAAATAATTGCTATTCTCTCATAAACACTGAAGTAAAGTAGAGTTAGACACTCCTTCAAAGGGAAGTACAGGGAAATATCTGGATATTCCTTGGCTCTAACTAAGTACATAAGCTATTTGTATGAGTTATTGTGAAGATAATTGGCCAAACTTTTGGGGAAAGTATTCAGGACTTCTGTACCATTTCAGTAGGATAGACATTAAATTTCTAAAAAAAAAAAAAGTACAGATTTAAAATATGATTGATGTTTTCTTGATACCTGAGTAGATAAAGAGCTTTCTAATCCTAAAAGCAAAAGAAGCTATAAAACTATGAACAATGCAACTAAGCAATGTATGCCTAAGGTTGCAGGGTTTTGACTTTTTGTGTGACCATAACATTCGTATATGTCACCTACAAAAGCAAATTTTTTTTTTTTTTTTTTTTTTGAGACAGGGTCTCTGTAGTTCAGGCTGGCCCTGAGATCACTATGTAGCCCAGGCAAGCCTGGAACTCAGCAATCCTCCTGTCTCTGCCTCCCAAGTGCTGGGATTATAGGCGTGAGCCACCATGCTTTTGTCACTGTGGTTTGTGGTGTTGATTGCTGGTGGGCGTGAGTCACCACGCCCAGCATTGTTTGTGGTTACTGGGGATTGAACTCAGGACCATTGCGCTTGTGAGGCAGGCGCTGGAACCACTGAGCCAAATCTCCAGCCCCTGAAGAGCAAATTTTTAAATTAAATTCCATTTTCATGTATGTTCCAAAAATAGAATATTAAGTGTAAAAGGATTAATAGACAAAAGAAGACACTGCAACTGTAATATACACACACATATGCATATCGTTTAGAATCTGTGATGGGATTGGTTCATGTCATACTTGAGGTAGTAGTTGTTGAATGTCTTCTCTCAGAGTATCACTTTAAGTATTCAGGTACTTTCAGAGGAAAAATGGCTCCTTCTTGTGCATCTTACATCTCAATCTTCAAGATCATTGTGAGTTATTATTTGTGTCTGTCCTTGGTGCTTCTGTGATGTCGTCCTCTTCTACTACTTGGCTAATGGTGCTTTTATACTAAGAGCAATATTGAAATCGACCCATGGCCATTTCATGAGAAATGAAGTCTGATGAAAACTGATGAAAGCAAATGCATTTAAAACCCAGTGAGCAGCTTGTGCAGCACAACAACCCGGTTAAGAGGCCCGGGGGGTGGTGCTAGAAGAACATAGCTGCATCATCTGAGGGTCATATTGTATAAATATGTCTTCCAGCTTTCTGTAGCCAGGATGGAAACCATCACTTTACCATTGATAGCCATAGAACATTCATAACACTATTCTTAGCCCACAAGTGACTTTTGTTCTCTCAGACCTTTTATCAATTCTCTTTTAAACAAATTTTTATATTTTGTAACAATTTTATGTTTCAAAATGGTTTCAGGTACAGAACTAAGGAACATTTTCCCACCCACAAACTAGAGTTGTTTTCCTACAAGACCAAAATATAGGAATACAAACCAGGAAAGTAATACTGATTCATTACTATTAGATTCTATTCAAGTTTGTTAATCATCCCATAGTTCCTAACCTTTGGTTTGTCTGCTATTTCCTCCTGATGGGATTCAGGTCATGAATTTTTTTCTTTTCTTTTTTTTTTTTTTTTTAGATAGGGTCTCGCTTTGTAGTTCAGGCTGGCCCTGAGCTCACTATGTAGCCCAGGCAAACCTCGAACTCAGCAATCCTCCTGTCTCTGCCTCCCGAGTGCTGGGATGATAGGTGTGAGCCACCATGCCTAGCAATGTGGTGTGCGGTACTGACTGCTGTTGGGTATAAGTCACCACGTCTGGTATTGTTGTATGTGGTTCCTGGGTCTCAAACCAGGGACCTTTCAGCTGCAAGGCAGGCACTGGAGCCACTGAGCTAAATCTCTAGCCCCAGGTCATGAGTTTTTGTCAAGTGATAGCACACAGGGTGCTGTGTTCCTGTGTCCCATCAGGTGGTGCTCAGTCTCAGTTTGTCCTGTTACTGGTGATTTACATCTTTCCACTTAGTGAAATAAGGATCTGCCAGGCTTCTTTACACTGTGGTTACTTGTACCTTTGAAAAATATGTTACTTCCTCCACATTAACCTATTTATCTCAACAAGGACTCTTGGTTTCATATTTTATTCATTGGGATGTAATTGTGTGTGTGTGTGTTGCTGGGGATCAAACCCTGGGCCTTCCCTGTGTTAGGTAAGGACCTGCCACCAAGCTACATGCCTGGCCTTGGCTCCAGTACTTTACTTGGTGCCTAACCTGTCCTAAAGTTGACCAGCTAGCAGGCCTCAAGTTGGCTTCTGTTTTCTTCTGCCTCATCTCCACAACTTGTAGAACACTTTTCTATTTTCTAGCATTAGAAGCTTGTCTTTCCCCAGTCCGGGAATCAGCTGTTTCTTCAAGAATTTTTGATATCTTTTTACAGAGATTATTTAAAGCCATGACCTAGGTGTTAGATGTACTTATTATTGGAGTATTACTCCTGGAAGGAAAATAAAATTTTCAAACAGCACTTTAGAAAGTAATCTTGAAAGTTACTTTCCAGATTTCCACCAAAAGTACTACTTGGGCACAGATTATGATTGAATTGGCAGAACAGAGAGTGATACAACAGATAGCTGTGTGCCCACCACCTTGATTTAACACATTTTGTAGTGACATCTAAGTGTTTCTTTGTAGCAGCAGAATTGTTAGATTGTCTGTTTTCTACTTTTTATGTTTTTTCATCTTGAGTTTTCTAATTTCTTTTATATTTAAATTTACTTTTACTGAAGTATAATTAGTATGCAATTAAATGTACTCATTTTAAGTTACTTCAGTGAATTCAATGTACTTGTATAATTAGTATTATAATTAATATGTAGATCATGGTTATTACTCCTAATAGTTTCTCTTGTGCTTTTTTTTTTTTTTTTGAGACAGGGTCTTGCTTTGTAGTTCAGGCTGGCCCTGAGCTCACTATGTAGCTCAGGCAAACCTCAAACTCAGCAGTCCTCCTGCCTCTGCCTCCTGAGTGCTGGGATTACAGGCATGAACCACGAAGCCCGGCATTTGTGGTACGTGGTACTGATTTCCAGTGGGCGTGAGTCACCACACCTGGTATTGTATGTGGTTACCAGGGATTGCACCGGGGACCTTGCACTTGCCAGACAGGCACCAGAACCACTGAGTTAAATCTCCAGTCCTCTTGTGCTTTTTCTTGTTCTGTGTATCAGTATACAATATGTTTCTTAAATGGACTTTGAAGTTACTTTGACTCATGTCATATTTCCCTCTGATGTTAGTTTTACAGTTTTAATGTAATAAAGCTATGATTGTTAAAGTGATTAGAACTTTAATTCATTTGGGCTTCTTCTTGTAGCCCATATGCCCCCCTAATGTTGTAAATTGACTTGGTTTTATGACTGTTCTCAGTGTTTTACAGATTTGTGGAGGTTTAGTGACTTACCTAAAGAAACAGTCCATGAGAGCTGGGCCTGAACCCAGATATTGTATTATATTGTTTAGTTCTCAGCAGGGATGGATGATTTTTTTTTTTTTTTTTTTTTTTTGGTTTTTGAGACAGGGTCTTGCTTTGTAGTTCAGGCTGGCCCTGAGCTCACTATGGTGCCCAGGCAAGCCGCCGCGAACTCAGCAGTCCTCCTGTCTCTGCCTCCCAAGTGCTGGGATTATAGGCGTGAGCCTCCACGCCCGGCATTGTGGTATGCAGTGTTGATTGTTGGTGGGCGTGTCTCCATACCCAGCATTATATGTGGTTACTGGGGATCGAACTCAGGACCTTGCGCTTGTGAGGCAGGTGCTGGAACCACTGAGCTAACCCTCCGGCCCCCAGGGATGGATGATTTTAATTCATTCCTTCATTCTTACATTCATTCATTCACAAAAAATTTATTGGAACCTATGATGTATCAAGTACTCTTCTAGTTAACGGGGAGGAAGGTATATAAATTAACAAAGCTAACAAGAACATCTATCCTTGTGGAGCTTATATTCCAGTGGGGTGGAGAAGAGACAGTGGTAGATAACATGTAAATTCTGAAGTAAGGTGAGAAAATAAAATAGAGCAGCCAAGGGCAGTATAATTTCAAACCTTTAGGGATGAAGAAAGGAATTAATTTCAAATTTTCCCATCAATATACTATGAAAAGATATGTCATAAATTATGTTGATGCTATGTTTTACCCTAACCTTTTCTAAGCAGTAGCTCTAAACAGTATTCTTTCCCTCTCTTCAGTATTATTAGGGTCAGTGGTATAAAGGATGGTTATATTATAATATCAGCTTATGGGACCTACTTAATTCATTGTGTACCTCAACTGTGGTTCAAAGGTATGGCTATAGATCTGTATTAGGTACTTCTCTCATTGATGAGACAAAATACCCCACACCCAAAAGAGAAGAGGATAGCTTTATTTGAGGTCACAGTTTATAGAGGTTTTAGTCCATATTTGGCTGGCTCTGAGGAAGGGTAGCATGGTACAGGGGGAAAGCAGAAGTGAAACTGTCCATGGCAGAGCAGTCAGGAGGCAGCGAGCAACAAGAAATAGCTGCAGCAACAGCAGATCATCCTTTGTAGTTCCTCCAGGCTGCAGCATACCCTGGGGTGGTCCTGCCCTTTATTTATACTCAGAACCATGTTAATCCATTTTAGCCGTCACACCCTTAATCCAGCCACCTCTCAGAAGCCCTGGCTATGAACATAGGAGGTTTTGGGGAGACAACTAGTTGTAACCTATAACAAGATTTAAGCCATTTCCTCCCACTCTGGTAAAATAAGCGTGTCAGAAACCTCATCTTTTCTTGATGCTGTTTAGTTTTGGGGATAACCAGTCCAATACCCTCTCCCCCTGCTACTCATTATACAATACTGGGCAGGGAGATTTCTACCATCCTGAGTTTTTTTTTTCTTTCTTTTTTTGAGACAGGTCTCGCTTTGTAGTTCAGGCTGGCCTTGAGCTCATTGTGTAGCCCAGGCAAGCCTGGAACTCAGCCTTTATCCTGCCTCTGCCTCCCAGAGCTGGGATTACAGGCGTGAGCCACCATACCCATGAGCCACCACACCCGGCATTGTGGTGTGTAGTACTGATTGCTGGTGGACGTGAATCACCATACCCATTCTTTTTGTATGTGGTTTTCAGGGATCGAACCAGGGACCTTGTGCTTGCTAGGCAGGTGCCTGAACCACTGAGCTACATCTGTGGCCCTTTACAACATTTTCTATGTATTCCTTTTTAATATAAAGTTTTAAAAAATTAAAAATATATTATCTTAATGTAGTTTTTGTGAACCCTGCGCTTATAATTTATTATGACAATTATTTCCTTAAATATTGTACTGTGATTATTTCATAACTTCAAATATTATTGCTTTTAATAGCCATGTAACACTGTTAATGAACAAGATTTGAGTGTTCATGTCTTGTATTCTATTAGGAAATTTGGCTTGCCAAAGGAAATGAAGTATACTTTGTTAGCTTACTTTCACATTCATAAAACAATATACAGTATATACAAGAAACATTGTAGGAGCAGATGACATCTGATTCTCTGGAGGTGTTTATAACTCGGAAAAGGAGAGAATTTGCAGACTAATATGGCAGAAGGCTGTCACCTCCTCAGGAGAAATGCTGGAATTTTAAAATGTGTCTTCTCACCCCCCCACCCCAGCTCCTCTCCTGCTTTATTTTTCCTCCGTGGTATCTTGCCATCTGCCATCACGTTTCTACCTCTCTTGTTTTATCATCTAGCAGCGATCCCGATTTACCTTCACTGTAAGTTACTTTCCAGAACAGTTCCTGGAATAGACACAGGGCTTAATAAGTATTTGTGGGGTGAATGGATGAATGAGTGAATGACAACCTAGAGGCCCTCTTTGCTTTGCATGGATTTGATTACACAGACTGGAAAGCAGGTCTGCATAGTTGATTATGATGATAATCAACAGCGGCATTTCTTGCGCCTGTCTAGGATCAAACTTTCGTTTAAAGCTTTTGGGTGGGGGATGCAGCACAGTGGTAGAGCACTTGCCTGGCATGTCCAAGGCTGTGGAAGCTCCAAGTTCAGTCCTCAGCACCAGAAATAAACCAAATTGTCCCTTTGCTTCCCTTTTCCTTTCATATATAGTCAACTATAATTCATCTGTTTGGGCCTTAAATGAGAAGTCTGGTATTCAAGATCTTCCAAGGCCTCATCTCTGATGATTTTTTATTTTTTTTTGGTAGTACTGGGGATTGTTCCTAGGATCTTTATACTGAGCTGTATTCCCAGGTGCTCTCCTTTTGGTACCAGCATTGAACTCAGGACCTCATGGTTGCCAGACAGGCGCTGTGCTACTGAGCGAAGTCTCTAGCCCATTCTCCTCTCTTTTTGAGACAAGGTCTCACTAAGTCACTGAATTGCCCAGGGTGGACTTAAAATCCTCCTGCCTCAGCCTCCCAAATTCATTTCTGCGTCCTTAAAACCAGTGCTGCAGTGACACTGAGTAACTTATGGTCTCTCTGGGGTGCCCCTTGTGGTCTCTCTTGCTGTTGCTTCTCACATGTTGTCATTTACTTATCTAGGGACTTCTCCTCTTTACAGCTCTTCATAGGAAGGAACTAGGTCTATCTTTGTGTTTCTAGTACCTGTCAGTTTCCAAGATGTCACAGATGGTAGTTAATCTCTACTCAGTTTAAAAGCTCTTGGATGGGGGATGAAGCACAGTGGTGGGGCATTTGCCTAGCGTGTCCAAGGCTGTAGAAGCTCCAAGTTCAGTCCTCAGCTGTAAGTCAGAAGCTAATGAAACTTGACATAATGGAAGCAATAGTATTTTATTAAACGCCTTAAATTTGAATATTCAGGGACAAATGTGGTTTGAAAGAAGAAAATATTAAATCTTTCTTCTCTAAGGTATTGGAGATTGAACCCAGAGCCCTCCCACTGAACTACACCCCAGTCCTTTTCTTGTCTTTGAGACGCAGTCTCACCGAAAGCCCAGACTCCTGCCTTAGCCTCCAAGTGTGGTAGGATTACAGGTGTAGGCCACTATACCTGGCTTTAAATATCCTAAATGTTTAACAGAACCATACTTAAGATGAGGATGAATGGCGTATAACATGGTTGAATCGTGTTATATTTAACCCAAAAACACTGTGTAAGTGGAAGGACATGTTATTTGACAGGTGCTATCAGGAAATAGCAGTGGACTGCCTTTGGGGCACTGTCGCTATTATTTTCTTTAGTCTGTGACTGTCATAGCAGGCCTACTGGCATGGGGAAGGAGTACCACGAGCATGCAGGGCTGTCACGGTGCAGTCGTTCTTGCTCATGTTGCCTTGGCCTTACCAGAGTGAGTGGGGAGGGCCAGAGGAGGGTGAAGGTACCCTACTCAGTTAGTTATATCTGTACAGTGTCTGGGAAGGACAAATGGTCGTATTGTCCATTTTTATCTCTTTTGATGATTTGTGTTTTCTTCCTGATTTCTGGGTGAGAGTAGATCTATATTCAACTGTCAAGGCATAGTTGAATATGTGGGAATGTTTCATACTGCTTTAGGAATATGTATTTTGTAAAGAATGGGAACATGCGGAATCCATCAGACTGCAGATTATAAAAGATGAAACTTCTTTTTCGAATCAGGTTTGTTACAGAAAGAGGAAATGGCAGTTGAAGCATTTCAGGTTTGTTGCCTCCTTCTGCCTCCTGAGAACAGGAGAAAGTTACAGCTGCTACTGAGGATGATGGCGAGGATCTGCTTAAACAAAGAAATGCCACCCCTGTGTGACGGTTTTGGCACTCGGACACTGGTAGGTCCATTGTTAGCATTTACTGGGACCTGAAGTTTTGGGATGTGGTCTGACTGAGTTGGTGTACGAGCTTTGGTGATGAGAGGACCATGGTATGAAGTGAGGGCTCCAGCTGGACTGGTCTCCGATTCTCAGTGATCCTAATAGAAACTAAAGAGTGAGTTGGAATGACTGAGTTACCACTTTGCCTTCCCACTTTGTAAGCTGCTCCCTATAGTCCTTACCTAGAGAAGAAAGGCTGAACAGAAAGGTAAACAGTTTGTGAAGAAAACAGTCTTTCCCACTTCACACAGAAGGCATCTCAAAGCTTTGGTTATTATAACCAGCAAGAGTTGCAGCACATGCAATGGACTGCAAAGGGAGAAAGTAACAAACAGTTGGACCAGACTGGGAGGGGAGAGAGACATGCTTCTCTTGGTAGGTCTAATGGTCTATGAATGATAATATTTTGCAGTTTTGTTTAAAAACCCCTGGTAATTTTTGAACTGTACTTGGTAAAGTTAGAAGGTAGTTTTTTTCAAATGGGTTTGTATTTTATTATTGTTTTAAATGACACATAGTATATCCATTAATGGGTTATGATGTGATGCTTTAATATTCACTGGCTTGTCAAGCCAGTCAATAGGTCCATCACCACACCTATTTTTTTTTTTTCAAGACAGGGTCTTGCTTTGTAGTTCAGGCTGGCCCTGAGCTCACTATGTAGCCCAGGCAAACCTCGAACTCAGCAATCCTCCTGTCTTTGCCTCCCGAGTGCTGGGATTACAGGCATGAGCCACCATGCCCAGCACCACACCTATATTTTTATACTTTTTAGTAATATATTAAATTAAGTATAATTGGGATACTGTGCAATAGTTCTCTAAAGCTTATTCCTTTTGTCCAGCTGGAATTTTTTCTTCAACCTTTATTGGTACATTGCATATACACATCATGATCGCACTCAGTATTGGGAATTTGTGCCAGTATATGACACAGTTTAATTCTCATTTCCCTACCCCCCACCCTCAACCCCTAAATACATAAGCTTTGTTTCCCTTTTTTTATTACCATCACATTTTTTCTTTACCCCTTATTACTCATCCCTCTGCCACATTTCCCTTTGAGTATTTTCTATTTCATGATATCCATCATGCATTCTAGAACTTATTTACATCCTCAGTTCCTCATACCAGGGAACAGGTAGGATATTTACACATCTGAGACCTATTCCAGCTAGTACTTTGTATCCTTTGTTCAATAGCTTCCTATTCCCCATTCTTTCTTCTAGCCTCTGGTCAGCACCTGTTAGATTCTGCTTCTGTCTGCAGGTGTTTTTACATAATTTATGTTCAGAATTTACATACTAACACAACTTCATTTTCCTAAAGTTTTAGAGCAGAATAGGTGCTTCAGTATAGATGAATGATCGTTCCACATCCTCGTAAACTGCTGGGCACTGCTGGGGTCCCTTGGCCTCACCTTAGAGAACCCTGGATAAGAGCCGAGGAGCACTCTGTGCCCGGAGGATCGATTCATGACCTTGCTTTTGGGGCTGGATGGGTGGGAGCTTCTGACTTCCTGGAGCAGTTGAAGGAAACACTTCCCGTGTTGCCTGTGAGCTTACATGTGAAATTTTATTCACAGATCCCCTAGGACTCATGAGTGAAGATGAAGTATCTGTAGTCTGTTGGTAGAATTCAGTCATGCTAGGCAGCCTTCCTAGGCTGGAATGACTTACCTGACACCAGTTACAGAGGTTTAGTCCATGGCCTTCTGGCTCCACAGCACAGCATGGTAGAAAGACCTGGGAGGGAAGTTGCTCCACCATGGCAACCAGGATCAGAGAGAGGGAGGAGTCTGAGCAGGATGCTTGTCCTCCAGAGCCATGCCCCAATGGTCTGCCTCTTTCATTGGGCCCCATTTCCTGATAGTCTTCCATCTGGTACTCAGTGGACCAATCTATAGATGAGCATAGACTGAGACATGTGGCTTTTGGGGGACATTTCAGAGCTAAATCATAGCACCAGTCTTATTAAACAGAATTATGAATTCATGCTTACACATTCTGAAGTGAGATTGTCAGCACTAAAATTAGAAAAGGGGCAGAGGTCTGTCTAGAAGAATGGAGTGGTTAAAATACATTGTATGCATCATAGTGAGCTCAGGGCCAGCCTGAACTACAAAGCGAGACCCTGTCTCAAAAAGCAAAAAGCAAAAAAAAAAAAAAAAAAAACATTGTATGGAAATTATGTTAATTTTTTATTTTGTACTTCTGGTTACCAGGAAGAGAGTCCAGTCACTTAACACACTTCTGGTAAAGTTCTATGATTTGTTTAAAGGTGTTTGTGAATTATACATAAATTCTGTAGAAAATGGCTAACTAGGGAAACATGTAATAGTTGAGGTACACAGACTCTTACTAGATTTAGAAAAAATCTGATGAAATTAGGATGATCAAATGGCTATAAAATACATTAAATTTAAAATTGCATAGTGGTGCTCACTGATAGTTGCAGCTCTCTAGGAGGCTGAGGCGGGAGAATCACAAGTTCCTTGAGCCTAGCCTAGGCAATTTATCAGGACCTTGTCTCAGAATAAACAAATAAAAGAAGGGCCAGGGATATAAACTAATGTAAGGCCTTGAAGTTCAGTCCCCAGTACTTCTAAAGGGAGGAAAAAGTGCATCATGACCCTGGTCATGGTGATAGTAACTTTCAGAATTTGTGTGTATTATATGTTTTTACATTCCCTTTTATGTAAAAAGGGGAGTTAAATTCCTCAGATAAACATCTTTCTATTAAGTATTTTAGTCAAAAGGTACAGGGCCAGGATGTAGCTCAGTGGCTCAGTGCCTGCCTGGCAAGCTCAGGGTCCTGAGTTCAATCCGTGTTACCAAAATATAAAAAATCTAGAGGTACACATTTATGCTTACTGGTTTGGAACCCATCAGCCCAGCCTGGATGGCCAGGTACCTGGGAGGGTGTGCGACTCTGGCCATTTCTCACTGACTATTGTTTTTCACTTGTTGCAAACTGGATTGGACCTATTTCAAAGGAAGGGGAGAAAACCAAAACAAAGAACCCGAACAACTTACCTATGTTTACTCCTTTTCCCCTTTTAGATGGTGCAGACATTTTCCCGTTGCATCCTATGTTCCAAGGATGAAGTAGACTTGGATGAGTTATTAGCTGCTAGGTTGGTGACATTTTTGATGGACAATTACCAGGAGATTCTGAAAGTCCCTTTGGCCTTGCAGACTTCTATAGAAGAGCGTGTGGCTCATCTACGAAGAGTTCAGGTAATGGTGGGGATGTTATCAATCCTGTAAGTCAACAGTGGGAAGTCATGTCAGCTTGCTAGGCTTTGAGGGGTTTTTTTAAAACATGAAGATTGAGAGTTAATTATGTACAAAGTGTGTATAACAGTTATTGGCGCACAGTAAGAGTTACAGGTGTTTGCTGTTACCACCGAGGATCTTATGGGACGCATACTTGGCTCTATTATGTTGATTAGTGCTGTGACTATCAGTCTGATAAATTCATGAAATTCATAAAATACAGGTTATACATCCCAAAGTATATTGGTTACACCAAAATGTTCATAGTATTTTGGTCCCTTAGGTACTTTCTGGTTTTTTTTTTTCTTTTCTTTCTCCTTTTTCCTTTCTTTTTCTTTCTTTATTAGCTGTTGGATCTTAGGCATGTTATATAATGTCCCTCTGCTTTAACATCTGCCCCCTTTTCCTTCTTTGTAAAAGGGCAGTAAAAGCAGACTTAGCTTGTAGGATTGTTGTGGAGATCAGATGGCTTAATACCTGTAAAATAGCATGTGCTGTTACTGGTACTCTCATGTCGTTAATGTCGTACTGACAACACAGTATTCCATAATAGGGATGTACCATAATTTAAATGATACCATCTGGTGGACATTTATGTATGGATAGTGTAGTGCCAAGCTTTCATCTGATTTGTTTCAATTTACATTTGGGTCAGTGTTATAAGGAAGTGAGTTCATTTCCTTTTGCCTTTGCCTACTTTGAAAATTATCAAAATACATAGCATACTTCTGCCATTTTCATGGGTAAAATGTATGATCTTACTGATTCTTTAGTGTAGTATTTTTTCCCCAATACTTTTTTTTTTTTTTTTTTTTGCTTTTTGAGACAGGGTCTCGCTTTGTAGTTCAGGCTGGCCCTGAGCTCACTATGGTGCCCAGGCAAGCCACCGCGAACTCAGCAATCCTCCTGTCTCTGCCTCCCAAGTGCTGGGATTACAGGCGTGAGCCACCACGCCCGGCATTGTGGTATGCGGTGTTGATTGTTGGTGGGCGTGAGTCTCCATGCCCAGCATTATATGTGGTTTCCGGGGATCAAACTCAGGACCTTGCGCTTGCAAGGCAGGCACCGGAACCACTGAGCTAACCCTCCGGCCCCCCCAATACTTTTCTGAGTCAAACTTATAAAAAGTAAAACTGAAAAGAAACACTCCATTGGATTTTCCTGAGGAACCATTTTAGCAGTGCTGCTCTGTCTGCTAGTTAGGTTTGTGTGTGTTCACATACACATAGCGTGGGCACGTGATGCTGCCCCCCCAGCCCTTTGCTGTCACTTAAAGGTGAGAAGGCTGAGTGAGAATGGTTAATTTAACTGCAGATGAACATGATCTTGTGAAAAGGTTCTGGAATGAGCGTTGAATAAAATCGGTAACTACTCAATTGTCCAATTACTTTTTACTAGAGCCTAAAGATTTCTGTTCTTAGGAGGCCACTGACCCTCACACGATATCACAGCTGGATGATGCTTTTCTGAAAATGCTGTGTTGTCTGGACTCTGCCCACAAATTGTCTGGGGCACTTCCACAGCTGGCCTTGGGAAAAACTGTGAAGTAGGCAATATTTTTTAAGCCCAACCTTCCAGCGACCTTACCTGTAACCTTCTTATGCCCTTCAAACCTATGTATGTGGTATTTTTCATTTGGCCTAGGCTCCTGGCTCTTGTAACCCACCTAGAACTCTCTGTTTGTCATGACCCTTCTCAGTTTTTCATGCCTTGTTAAAAAACAATACAGTAAGTGAGTAGTCCCCTTTTCCTGTGGTTTCAATCTGACTCTCTTTGTCTCTGATCTGATGAAAAAACATAGAGGTATCAAATGTGCTCAATGTTATCACCTCTCAACCACAGAATTCACTTTGAGCTATTGCTTTCTGGGGTGAGGGATCTTAAACTGAAGTAGTAGATGCAGTAGAGAGAATTTTACTCACTGCACAAAAATAGGATGCTATATTTTTAAAAAAATCTTGGACTCTGAAATTAAATAATAATTTTGTCTTTTTTGAGACCACCTCTCATGTTATAGTCTGGGTTGACCTCAAATTCTAAGTCCTCCTTCCTCAGCCTTCTGAGATTACAGGCATGTGCTACCATTCCCAGGTTGAAATGAATTGTTTTTAAGGAATGTTCATTTGTCCATAGGCCTTGATTTTCTTCCTCCTCCTATTTCTCCCTCTTCCTTTTGCCCAGTGCAGTTCTGGACCTTTGTTCTTTTTGCTTAATTCTCACTAGGAACATATGTCTCAGGAGCTCATGGTATTGCTCTGTGTAACTCCATGTGCTCTGAGTTTCTGTCCATCCCCAGGCAAGGGAGGGTAAATCAGACTCTCCAGATGTAGGATGAGCCTGTTTGATCACACACTGTGTAAAATTCAATTCTACCTGTTTTGAACTTCATTTTACTCAGTATGTTTATTTTTATATTTCATATCTTTAAAGGGCCATATCATTTTTTGTTTGTCGATTTATTAAAACATCTTGGGTTAAAAAGATAAAAATCTTATATTTAAAATGAGTTTTAAATGACATTCCTTAGAAATTACAGAAACACTTTTACCTTTCAATATAGATTTTTTCACAATCAAATTGAGGATGAAATGCTTTCTGACTAGGAAACACACCATAATCTATCTGAATCAATTTTTGTTTTTCGGCCTCAGATAAAATACCCAGGAGCTGATATGGACATCACTTTATCTGCTCCTTCATTTTGTCGTCAAATTAGTCCTGAGGAATTTGAATACCAAAGAACACACGGGTCTCAGGAACCTCTGGCGGCCTTGTTGGAGGAAGTGATAACAGATCCCAAGCTCTCCAGTAAGGAGAAGAAGAAAAAGCTGAAGCAGGTAATAAGAATATTCTTTGTAAATTGTTTATCTTCCTTTCTATTGTTCTTATTTTATTCTTTCTTTTTTCTCTATTTTAATAGATATCATAGAATTCTTATTTTCTGAGATCCTAAAGCTGGAAAGTATATTATTCAGTTCATAACATTCCAGAAGTTTTGAGGTACATAGTTCTGCTCAGTTTCCCAGATCTCTATTCTCCAATGTAGTTCTTTATTCATTATTGAACCTTCATTTATAAAACCTTTTTAAATAACTATTCATATGTAATTAATTAATTATTTTCGTGGTACCAGGAATCAAACTCAGGTCCTTGTACTTCCAAAGGAGGTGTGATACCACTTCAGTCATATCTCCAGTCCCATATAGAGCCTTTCTCTAATAGTTGTCCTTTGTTTTTAATATATGGTGTGATGTGAATCAGGAGAGCAGTGGCTTCAAAGAAGCAAACAGATTTCTTTTGGTTTTTTAAAGAAGTTAAGTTAGATTGATTCATAACATGTTTAGAAAGTAGACTATAAACCATTGGTGTTGGGTAACCAGTGTCTGATTGGTCTCTTGTCTCAGATGTTACTAAGTTTTTATTTCCTGTGATGTTAGGCAACACAACAGCATATGTTTCAGAGATATATATGTACTTTGACCATTGTGAGAGACTGTTGCATGTTCAGGTGAATAGTATTTGTTCTTAAAGACTGTAGCTTGATTCCTGATCACAGAGCATATGTAGGATTCCATGTAGAGCACCAAGGTTCTAGACTTCTATTCATATTATTCTTTTAGCAGTTTTGGAGAAGTATTCATTGGTAAAGTTCAAAGGAAGAATATATTGCCTCTTTTCAAGTTTTCTATAAAGTAATATATATCGGAACATTCTCTCTTCCATTTGGGCAGAAGTTAGCAAGGCTAAGTTGGAGAATCAGGGAGATGGTGAAACACAGTTGGGCTAAAGTTTTCTTTAATTGTATACAATATTGTACCTTTTTTTTTTTTTTTTTGGAGACAGGGTCTCACTTTGTAGTTCAGGCTAGCTCTGAGCTCACTATGTAGCCCAGGCAAGCTTTGAACTCAGCAGTCCTTCTGCCTCTGCCTCCGGAGTGCTGGGACTACAGGCGTGAGCCACCATGCCCAGCACTGTGGTATGTGGTATTGATTACTGGTGGGCGTGAGTCTCCACGCCCAGCATACAACATGTTACTTTTACATCAGAGTTACTTGTAAATATTTTTAAAGTGAGGTCTATTTATAATGGGCAGTGGAGATAATTTTAAGAAATATGATTTGAAAAATATTTATTTGAAGATTGGGTTAAAAGAAAGATGAACTAGACCTCTAGAATTTGCAATGAAATGTTTTAGCAAGAATAATCAAAGACAGGAAAGTATGGGATCATCCACTCTTACATTAAAATTTGGCTGACCTATTTGGACATGGTAGTGCATACCTGTAATCCCAGATTCTGTCTGGCTAAACAGAAAGATTACAAGTTCAAATCCAAACTGGACAACTTAATTTAGCAAAATCCTGTCTTAAAAAGTAAAACTGTGCTGAGAATGTAGTTCACAGCAAAGGGTCTGGGTTCATTCTCTAGTGCCATACATAAAAAACAAACATATAAAATTTGACTCCCCCATTTTCTTGGCTCTTATATGTCTTTTACTGAATCTCTTGCTTAGTTTCAGAAATCCTATCCCGAAGTGTACCAAGAACGATTTCCTACACCAGAAAGTGAAGCACTTCTGTTTTCTGAAAAACCCAAACCCAAACCACAATTGTTCATGTGGTCACTGAAAAACCCTTTCCAGCCTTTTCAAAGAACAAGAAGTTTTCGAATGTGAGGCTTCTACAGTGACAACAAGATTTAGAGACCTCTGTGGTTGATTGTTGTTTTGAGTGACTAGTAGTGAAAGAAAGAAAAGCATAAACTATAAACTACTGAAATATACATACAGATGTTCTGTTTAGAATATTGAACCATTGTCAGTATTTGTAAGACTGTGATTTTTAAAGTTGTACAAATCAATAAATTGAGTCAAATATCTAGTGGAAATGTTAAGAGGTTTGGAATTGCTAAAAAATCTAAGGGCATAAAATATTTTAAAAAATGTTTTTATTTGTTGCTTTTCATGGTGTTGATAAAATAATTGTGCATCTATCCTGATTATTGATGTATTTGTTACAACCAACTCTTAAGAATAGTGTAAATACTTAAATAAGAAAGACACTGGGTTTGGTTTAAACTGTGATGCTATTGACTAAATAGCCAATTGTGACTTCTCCTGTATTAATTCCATTTTGCAGTGTTGTACAAAAAATTCTTAATGTTCTATGTGTTGGTTGCTGTGTCTTTTGTTGCAGATCTGTTGGGTGTTATGACAGATTTTACTAAAGTTGACTGTCTTACATGTAATAGTTGTCATTTACCTATAGGTGGAATAGATTTTCATCTACCTACAATGGTAAGATTTGAGTCTTGGCTAACGATGGAAGATTGAACTGGATAAATTCTCTGGGTCCTTTGTGACCTATAATTCTATGTTGTTTTTGTGAAAAAAATATAAGTGGATTAAGTAAAATGAAACTACCTAAGTCTTTTTCAGCTTCATTTTTTGTAAGTACACAAAATGTAAATAAACAGTTTATATATATTTTTATATATTATACCTTGTGTTTTACAATTTTTAGAAGCATCTTCAAATGACTTTGCCAATACTCTCACATCAGTCATTTATTTATTTATTTTTTGCAGTACTGGGAATCAAACTCAGGACCTTGTGTTTATCAGGCAGGTGCAGCAACACTGAGTTATGTTCCTGGTCCCCCTTTTTTTTTCTGTAAGAAAATAAGAGGTGAGATTTTGAGCTTTTCTATAGCCCTAATAGGAGAATACTTTATCACATTTTTTCTTTGCTTTGTCCTTTTGCAAAATACTGAAGCACTTGGATTATGGGGCATCTGGAAGGCTTCTTCTGAGAGCAATTACCCAAAACTCTGAGAGCAGCACCCACAAATTGGCTTGTGGGATTCTCTTGCATGAGTTTCCCTTGCATCTGAGATCTCCCTCTGCTGTGGCAGAGTTCTGTCTACAGCTGACAGAGATTTTGCTCACTGTACTTACAAGTAGATCACAGCATTCCTGTTGGCATGAACATCACTTTAAATTAGAAATTAGTAATGAAATGGTCATTTTTAGTGTTTCAAGATTTATTCTCAGACTTTGTCATTCTCTTTAGAGCAAAGGACAAGTGTATTTTTTGTTTCTATTTGCACTTATAGTAGGGTTTATTTTCTAGAATTTTCTTGCCTATGTGGATGAGCAAGACAATAGGGAAAGATATTTTCTTTCCTTCTTTTTCATTTTTTTTTAGGAAAAGTATGTCATACTTATGGGAGATTATAAGGAGTCACCACCCAATGGTGACAGCAATTTCCCACAGGAGCTACACCAACTAGCACTCCTATAATCAGTGCAGGAGAGTTTCTTTTATTTAAAACCCTGACACAACTTGCTATTTTGGAATACTGTCAGAATCTGAACTATTGTCCATGAGTTTTTATGTAATGGTACCTGATTATGATTTTACTTTGGTTTTATTAATATCAGCTAATGCCTTTTTTCCATGTGGAGTTTTTCCTTATTTATTTATTTATTTATTTGTTTTGCAGTACTGGGAATTGAACTTAGGTCTTGTGCTTCCAAGGTAGGCATGGTACCACTTGAGCTAAATCCCCTACCCTAACCTTTTTTACTTTTTTTTTTGAGACAGGGTCTCACTTTGTAGTTCAGGCTGGCTCTGAGCTCACTATGTAGCCCCGGAAGTCTGGAACTCAGCAATCCACCTGTCTCTGCCTCCCGAGTGCTGGGATTACAGGTGTGAGCCACCATACCCGGCTCTGTGGTATGTGGTATTGATTGCTGGTGGACGTGAGTCACCACGCCCAGCATCCTTTGTAATCACCTGATGGAACTCAGGACCTTGCACTTGCAAGGCAGGCTCCGGAACCACTGAGCTAAATCTCCGGCCCACCTTTTTTACTTTTGTACAGATTTTAATAGGTCATCAGCTACACACACATACACATACTCTGTTGAGTCTATGAGTTTAGCATGATTTATCCCTCTATTTAAAATAATAGAGGAAAACTCTAAATTTCTCTGTAAAGGTTTACAAATGTTGTATTTGTTCCTAAGCATTTGATACTTTTTAAAAACATTACTATTGCCAGGTGTGGTGGTGCACGCCTGTAATCCCAGCACTCAGGAGGCAGAGACAGGAGGATTGCTGAGTTCGAGGCTTGCCTGGACTACATAGTGAGCTCAGAGCCAGCCTGAACTACAAAGCGAGACCCTGCCTCAAAAAAAAAAAAAAAAAAATTACTATTAACACTCTTATGTGTGTGTGTATGTGTGTTTGTATAATAGCAGCCATCCTATAGCTTCAGCAGTTACGATTCAGTTGATAAATGATTTGATATTTGTAGTGCTGTTATAAATGTAATTTAAAAAGCTGTTTGTTGCTCTTCTGTATTATAAAACTAATTTTTGCTTACTAATTTTAGTAACTTGCTAGACTTTCCTTTTTTTTTTTTTTTTTTTTTTTTTTTTTTTTTTTTTTTTTTTTTTTTTTTTTTTTTTTTTTTTTTTTTTTGCTTTTTTGAGACAGGGTCTTGCTTTGTAGTTCAGGCTGGCCCTAAGCTCACTATGGTGCCCAGGCAAGCCGCTAAGAACTCAGCAATCCTCCTGTCTCTGCTTCCCGAGTGCTGGGATTACAGGCGTGAGCCACCACGTCCGGCACTGTGGTATGCGGTGTTGATTGTTGGTGGGCGTGTCTCCACGCCCAGCATTATATGTGGTTACCAGGGATCGAACTCAGGACCTTGCGCTTGCGAGGCAGGCGCCGGAACCACTGAGCTAAACCTCCGGCCCTTTTTTTTTTT
>PVIC010025105.1:0-25520 GCA_004025085.1 Thryonomys swinderianus
TTTTTTTTTCATTAAGGAAAAACATCAATTGAAAGTGGCACCAGGATTGTTTAAATATAGGTCCTTTTTAGTTCATTTACAATTTTTTTTAGTTATGCCAATGTTTTATATTTATGACAACCCCATGAGTCATTGGCATTTTGTCAAATGCAGCAGACAACCTCTCCACACGCATATGTACAGGGAGGTGGCAAGCGTATAAGTTGAGGAATATATTGTCCCATTCATTGTGGGAAATACAACAATGGTCCTAAAAAGTGAACAAAATAATCTTTCAAATGAAAGAAAGGAGTACTTTTATTATGCCCTCGGTTTTTTTTCCTTCTTAAAATATAGATAATGAACACACTTTGACATAACCACATATTTAATCCAATTTTTAGAAAATCACATTGTATTTGAGAGATTATCAAGTAGAAAGCACTACTCCTAAATTCCAGAGGGAAAAGAATTCAAACCACAGAACTGATGAGAAGACCCTGAGGACCCAGAGTTTGTAAATGAAACACTTTGTTTCCTTTAGTTTGAGTTTCTCCTTTCAAGAGGAAAACTCTAAGATACACAAAAAGAGTTCTTTTAGCTTGTGGCTTTTATATTGCTAATGGCTTTTGACAGTGTGTTATAGCTTGTTTAATCCAATTGAATTTGATTATTCATGTCAGTAACAAGATAAACCAGTTGACAGAGGGAATTTTTTCAGCCACTGGTTCATATTAATGTCTGAAAATTCAGTTGTCTAGAAGAGGAGATTGGGTAGGAGAGAAGCCAGACAGATGTAATTCTAATCCAGGATATTCCTGACATTTAAAGTTTACTATGGAGCAGCTATTAATTATGAGTGACGTGAGTAATGTTAATTCCTTAAAAAACAAGAGAAAAAAATTTAGTAAAGTACATAATACTCATCAGAATTTAGTCCCAAACTGTTTCATCAAACAAGTCCAGTATACTTTATGTACACACACACACACACACACACACACTATGCAGCAATTATGTGAGTCCTCTGCTTATCATGACTTTTACATTGCATTATGACCTTTACTTAGAATCTCTTTCTCTAACCTGTAAGTTTCTTTCCTGAAATGCAGGAACATTTTCAATAAAGTCCTCCAAGACTCCGTGTCTCACAGCAATTTGTATATTTTCCTAATTCTGAGTCCCTCAACCTTATTTGCATAGCCACACCCCTGGGAATCTAGCATGATCCCATCAGTAACCCTGGTATGGTACAGTCTATAGGAGAAGGGGGCACTGAAGAAAGGGCATTGGTGATGGTTGTCTTTGGTGGAATTGCAATTCCCTCAACTGTGAGTATAACAGGAAACACTAGTATGTCCTCTCCCCTATTACCACCCCCAATAAATTCTAATAAATTTATCTTTGATTACATGAACAACCACTGCTTCTTTTACTACATGATGCTCAATAAATGTTTCTTCAAAGTACAACAAAATTAATGAGTGAGAAAATAACTGAATAAAGGAATTGTGTCTGGGATACGTAGGCAAGGAGCATGTATAAGGATGCAGAGATGAGTCAGATCATAGTTACATTGTCCTCCAGGAAGTCATCTGAATTACTCTAACCCATCAAAGAGCCACAAGTAGCTACCAAACCCCTGTAATGAAGGTATACCAAAATAAAATGTGCTGTAAATGTAAACTTCACAGTGGATTTAGAAGACAGTACATAGATGCAAAATGTCTCAGATTTTATGTTGATGACATATAATTAATTACATTTTGATATGTGAGGCCAGAGTCCAGGGTCCTGAATGGCTGAGTTTAACTCTGGTGCATCAGAATATATCAGAATACTCTCAGTATAGAGAAAAGAAAATGGATATGCACATTTATCTCCTTATAAATGTGTTGAAACTGAACTGAAGATCAATGGCATTGACAATAATTGCTCAACAATTTCTGATTACCCACTATTTCACAGGTGTTTGATTTGATCCACACTTCCTCTTACACCTTCTACCACATACTATTAGCTGTTAATTGTGTGCAACCTTCACCCCAACTCCATCTCCTGAATCAGCATCACCTGCCTGAATTGCATCTCCCTCTTCCCCAATCTTAAAGAAGCACCCATCCTATAGGTTGTCAATGAATAATTCAATAGCTAGTATAAGCTCTTTGAAAACAGATACTGCTACAATCAGTTTCTCTATTACAGACTAAAAAAATTAATTCTGTGATGATCAAATTTACTCATAAATTTCTAGCAAAATACCTGATCAAGAAAAAAGTATAATTTACAAAGGACATTCTGAAGTAAAGACATATATCGAACCCCAATTTGGGATTGTTTGATTACTAAAGTTTACTTAAAGTTTGTGTCAGACCCACTTGGTTTTCAGTTTTAGTACAGAAATGTAATTGCCAAAATATGCTGGGTTCAGTTTAAGTGACTTTATTCCATTATAATTCCTAAATGTTACTCAAATCCATTTCTCATTAGCTAAACCATCTCTAGCCCTAGTGTTGGACAGCTGAATCATTACTGTTGAAATGACTTCTTACATCACTAAGGTATCATTTTTCTTTCAAGTCCATCATCTACCCTTCCACCAAAGGATTCATATGAAACATAGATCAGCTAAGGTCACAATTTTTATCATCTCTGCAGTGTTTCCTTGAGTAATAACTTTTGTTCTACCTGTGAAAAGTTTTAATGGAATTTCAAATGTTATGATCACTAAGAGTTCCAGCCGTATAGGAACAGAATGTCTTATCAGATGAACCCATCTTCAGGAAACAATCATAACCTCTGCACTAAGTATTTTAACAACAACAATTTGGAAATGTGGGAGTGACCCAAAGGAGCCAGTGATTTAGAGAATCATATTTTCCTTCCTATAGTATTTCTCCTCCTGCTCCCCCCTTCTTCTTCTAATCATTATAATTTTTAGAATATAGGTCTTAGAACAAAAAGCTCTTCTTTATTGATCTGAAGGGAATGAAATCCAGGATTTCCCCCTGAGAAAGTACAAATGCATCAGCATTGAAGCCTTGGAAGTTGTGTTGTATCAGTGTCCCTTCAAATCCTTGGATGATTCCCTGACTGCATATGTAGAGATTCCAAAGAAGTCAAGGGAAAAGCAAAAGCTAAAAGATAAAGCTGAAGGAACTGGTCCATGATTTTCAGTGGCTACCACTGCAAAGAAACAATTTTGTGCTCAGGTTCAGCCAAATTAAAAGGGCTTTGTAGTGCTCGCTTCGGCAGCACATATACTAAAAGGGCCTTGTAGACATGTTGAATTTTTCATTGAAATTCCAAAAACTTCACACCTAAATAGAGAAGACTAAGTTTCAGAATGATATAAACTTTTGAACTAAAAACAAAATTGAAATAGGCCTGTTCTAGAAATTTACAAAATAAACCTTTGAATTTTACAAACTATTTTTACATCATTTAACCATATTCTAGAACCAAACAACTCTAAAATGCAAATTAGCAAAGTAGAGCCTATGGCCTGTTTCTATTTGACTTTCAATGTATTTTTTACAGTGCTAAATAGTAGAAAAGAAGATGGTATTGGCAAAAGAGGAAGAAGACCAGAAATAATAAAAGTCTATTAAGTCTAAAGTAATTACAATCTATTTCTTACACACAAACTTCTCTTCTATGAAAAACTTATAGTAAAAATAAAGAACAAAATGATAGATATAGGAAGGCTGGGTATAGTGGCATCTGCCCATAATCTCAGCACTTGGGAGACTAAGAAAGATTGCTATGAATTTAACACCACCTTAGGGGACGTAGTGCATTCCAGACCAGTCTGAACTACATGAGACACTGTCTCAGGAAAAAAGAAAATTATCTGAGAAGTAGAGATACTTTTTAAAAGGAAAACATTGGATGCACAAGGACCCAAGTTTGATCTCCAGTACTGCAAAAAAAAAAAAAAGACAAAAGGAAAGGGATGAAAAAAAGATTAAGATAGGCTATATGCATGTAATAACTCATATAATGAATATTAATATTATGTACTGCAAATACATACAAAAAAATAAAAGGAAGGGAATCAAGGCATGGATGGAGAGAGTAGGATAGAAGGGAAAAGCGATTAAAAAGAGGAATTAAAATGTGTTATACACATGTATCAACTCCATATAAGGATGTAAACATTACTTATTACACACATATACTAATAAGCTAAAATTTTTTAAATGGAAGAAAAATATACAAGTAATGTAAAGAAGCAGGTAAATATTCTCCAAAGTCAAGAAAAATGGGCTCACAATTCTTGTCTATGAAAGAACTTTTACTAATTATAACAAATATTTCAAATATAGTTTCAGTTGTTGAGAGGAAAAATTCTAGAATAGATTTGTAAACTTAAAAGAATGACAACAAGAGGCCAGGGATTTAAATCAGTGATTCCAGAATCTGCCTTGCAAGTGAAAGGTCCCTCCCCAGTGACCACATACCACAATGTCAGGCGTGATGACTCATGACCATCAAGAATCAGTACCATATACCATTGCTGGGCATGGTGGCTCACGCCTGTAATCCCAGAACTCAAGAGGCAGGAGGATTGCTGTGCGTTCGAGGCTTGCCTAGGCTGCATAGTAAGGTCAGGGCCAGGCTGAACTATGAGGCAAGACACTGTCTCAAAAAAAAAAAAAAAAAGAATGACAACAAAAATGAGCATATGAAATTCCAAAAACTGAATATCAAGGCCAGGGATTCAGCTCAAGTGGTATCATGCCTACTTTGGAAGCACAAGCCAAGTTCAGTCCTCAGTACTGAAAAAAAAAAAATTGAATCAAATACAAAATATCAAATATGTGAATTTTAAAAATTAATGGTTCAAATTAATAAATTGAATTAATAAATTGAATATAGTAGAAAAAGTGATTAATGAATATGAATATTACTTAATAAAAATCATCCAAACAGTCACAAAGAGAAAAAGGATTAAAAAAAAAAAATGAACAACCTCCAATGCTCCAGTGTTCTATGAGGCAATACCAACAATGCAATATCTAATACATGAACTTAGAATATCAGCAAAGGATGAAAATGGTTTGAATAAAATGTGTATATTAGCAGATAATTTGTCAAATTAGATTGAAAACTTGTCATTGGAATTGGAAGCTCACTTCACAGAACTTATTTTTAGTTCTGTAAAGGTCACTATCCTCTCTATAGTCACAAAGATCTTGCTTGGGTCCTGATTAAAATACTTAAGTATTTTTTTGTTTGTTTGTTTGATTTTTTGAGAGAGGATCTCCCTTTGTAGTTCAGGCTAGCCCTGAGCTCACTATGTAGCCCAGGCAAGGCTCCAACTCAGCAATCCTCCTGCTTCTGCCTCCCGATTGCTGGGATTACAGGCGTGAGCCATCATGCCCAGCTAAAGTACTTAAATTTTTTTGAAAAGAAATTTATCTTCAACTGACAAAGTGGTACACATTTATCATGTACTGAGTTTCTATGCACTACAACCTTCTACGCACTTGAACAAGTGATTTCATCCTCAAAACTTTTTGTCTAAATTTTCAGGTGAAGAACATAAGGCTCACAGAAGTTTGCAACTTCTTTCAGATTAAATCTGAAAACTTTGAGGGGCATTTACGTGCATTTCACCTGTAAAATTAATCGTATTCTTTGCATCAACTTTTCTTTAGACTCTTCAACATATTCACAGTTTAATAAGTATTTGTAAAATTAATGATTACCATTGTAATCTGTTTTACACCATTGTTACAGAATACTAGAGACTGAGTAAGTTGCAAAAAAAAAAAGAAAAATTTATTTCTCTCAACTTTCAAGACAGAGAACTCTAATATCAAGCTACTGATATGAGGCCCAGGCTGTCTTCCTGTGGCATCTCCTGGTAGAAGGCAAGAAAGTCAGATAAAGAGCATTCTTTTATAACAAATCTATTTCCTCAATAATAGCATCGATTCATTCATTCCTGAGAGGTTTTTTTTTTTTTTTTTTTTTTTTTTTTTTTTTTTTTTTTTTTTTTTTTTTTTTTTTTTTTTTTTTTTTTTTTTTTTTTTTTTTTTTTTTTTTTTTTTTTTTTTTTTTTTTTTTTTGGTCTACTCACCTATCATTAGACTCTACTTCCCAAAATCCTTGAGTTGGGAAGTAAGTTTCCAACACTTGCTTTCTTGAGAGCACATTTAAAATACAGCCATGAATAATGTTAACCTGTTACATTAATATAGTGATATCTCAGGCAATTTCTTTCCCCAGATTTAGTTACTATGTCACTTGAGTGGTGCAGATTCTGACTCACCTACTGATTCAATCTAGATTTAGTCCTGCCACCTTAAATAGATTAGTAGGCATGGAACAAAAATCCCACAAGGATGGTTTCCTTCCTTAGCAACTTGCTTATTTGCTCTGTGGTCCAGTATTGGTCCCACACTTTCATTTCCTATTCTGTGTTGTATTTGTCCAGTTAGATATGGTGTTGTTCTTAGCTGGATCCCAGTTGTCAAGGTACCTTTCACCAAGATATCTTTCATAAGATAACTCATAAAACACCTATAGTGGACTCTACCTTCTTTATTCACTGGCAGGTAGGGTTCCTCAGGCAAACCAAGTAGACCATTTTGAGCCACATTAATGATGTGTAACATCTCCTGTGGCTTTCAAAAACCTACCCAGACTGAGTATCATTTTCTTTTGTTCTACTAGGCACTAAAAATTCAATTAAATGACCATATCTAAATGACCATCTTATCAACAAAGACCACGTTCTACAAATTGTAACATTTCTTACTTGTTCTAGTTAATTTTTTATGCAGCCCCCAAATGCTTAGCAGCAAAGTCTGCCTAGCATTCTGAAGTTTGCCTTTGTAAATAGAAAAAGCACCAGAAGATGAAGGAACTATAAGGGAGGAGGGACAAGAAATGTAAAAAAATTTAAATATGTCTGGCCCATTCCTTTTTTTTTTTTTTTTTTTTTTGAGACAGAGTCTCACTTTGTAGTTCAGGCTGGCTCTGAACTCACTGTGTTGCCCAGGCAAACCTCAAACTCAGCAATCTTCTTCCCTCTGCCTCCCTTGTGCTTGGATTACAGATGTGAGCCACCACACCCAGCACTGTGGTATGTGATACTGATTGCTGGTAGGTGTGAGTCACCACACCCAGTACTGTTGTATGTTGTAACTGGAGATTGAACCAGGGACCTTGGACTTGCTAGGCAGGCCTCAGAACCACTGAGCTACATCTTTGGCCCCTTAATTCTTTTTTTTTAGCAATAACTATTATTTTTGTCCTGTATCTATTCCCTCTCTCCCTACTTCTTCCATCTCTTGGTCTCTTTCCAAGATATTATTATTTCTTCTCCAAAACAATGTATAGCATTGGTTTGCTATACTTACAGAAATATGGTATCCTACTTTAAAAAGTAGAAAATTAGCCTGCACATAAATAAAAGAATTTTCCTAAAAACTCTTCCTCTTCTCACAATCATGAGATAAATATTTCACACTTCCAAGTAGCAAAATAACCCCCCACTACTAGCACAATTTTCCAAGTATTTAAAAAGTCAATCAAAGAATTAATCAGTGAAGAGTCTAATAGAAAATGGTTTAAATCTATCAGAAAATTTCATAAAACTCAGAACAAGTGGTGTTTCTAACAAAGTTAAAGTGCTGTTCCTGCTGTTGACTATACAAACAAAATAGTTGTGATTCTTGAAGTAAGTCACTTCATGCCAGTATCTTTGTCATCATATAGTAGAGCTTTAGTGCTAGTGCCAAATTCCTTAGAGGTGTCAGATACATCACACAAGCACATTTCACGATAAGCCTCAGATGTGTTTTTCTTAAACATTATAGTAAATCCCCACCTGCATAACCCTGAATAATGTATTTCTGTAGTAAATCCCTCACCAGGTAATGATCTAGACTGAGACTAAATTTGCCTCAAGCACTGTCATTTTTAGTACTTCATTCCCATGACTTTAATCTGCAGTTCACTTCATAAGCAAGGTAGGTATACATCAGTGTATCTAAGGAAGCCAAGCCCTATTTGTCTGAAAATACCATTCTATAAGGAAATGATGAAGTCAACTAGTAATATAACAACTATCGTTAGCAGTTTATGCCTTTCATTTATAATGCTGCAAAGCAAGAAGGCAAAACAAACCATTGCCTTAATCCTTTGTTCCTTAGTCTATACCCATTGACAAGCAGCCTTGTTGGCCCCTAATGAAAGGGGAAAACCAAATTTGCAAAACCTTCCACTCAAGTAAAGCTCTTGGAAGTTGCCAAAGTAGAACCCCCTCCTTTGTTGTTTAACTGTTAGGTTCACTGCAGAGCTGCCATTGCAGTTGAGGCTGGGAGACTCAGAAAATCTGGTTTGCTTAAGCTTAGAAGTTCCTTTGTTGAATCAAAGGACTGTTATACTTGCTTCTGTTATAGGTAGAAATCTGTGCACTGTTCTAACCAGTGGAGCTTGTAGTCTGTAAACAGTACTAGCCAATGAGACCTATATTCTTGAAACCAATAGAATTGATGAGTTTAACCACTAAAATGATACTGTGTAACTAACTCTGTTCTAACTTTAAGAACATTCTATAATGAAAGCATAAAAGCCTGGCTTCTGCACAGCTGAGGATCGGCCTCTGTGGAGCGATCCCAGGCTAGTCCACTGGCATTAGAATAAAGCTACACAGTTTGCCTCCAAAACTCCTGAGTGTGTCATCCATTCTTCTGGACTGGCTGCACTGAGTTCCAAGCTACAACACTTGAGCTGCAAGTAATAGCTGGCATTCTGTTGTTGCAGGAGAGTTAAGGCCTAACTCCTGACCTGAAATGCAAGTTTGTGTTCTCTAAAAGTTAAAGAATGAATTTTAGGAACAATGGAGCTTTGAATAAGAAAATGTTACTGAGAGAGAAAGCTTCTGCCTAAGAGAGACAGAAAGGGAAACCCAGAAAGTGGGTAACCCACCTACCTCACTTTTTAGAGGGCTTTTATGGAGCAAAGCCATGAGGTAAGGTGGGTCTGAAGTGGGACAAAATTACAATCACTCAGTAACACTGCAAATACACTAGCTTAGGTAACATTGGTACAATGAAAAACCTCAGAAAATAGACAAAACCCTGATTAACCAATATGATTACAACAATTATAACTGCTCAGGTAATATTGATTAAGTGGGGATCCAATGAGAAATCAAGTCATAGGTCTTTCTTTTCAGGAGACTCCTCTAAGTGGTCCAAAGTCCTGGATTGCAGTCTGGGGAATTTGCAATTACTGCATTCCAAGGAAGGGGCTGGATCTCGATCTAGATCTTTCATCCTGGGAGAATAAGGCCTGTGGGTCACTGCTATCTGGAAGTACAGTATCTCAATGATGGTGTTTACCTTCGGAAGGATGTCTATTTTGCAAGTCTTTCAAGGGCCGGCCCTATCTATCTGCCTACACATGTCTAGCTGGCTTTTCTACCTATAATACTGTCACTTCACTAGGGATAAGCTAACAATCTCTCTTATTTTTTAAGAGAGGGAAAATAGTTGCCTCATTGCCCATTGCTGCTAATCTCCACCATTCCTGCTAATCTCCACCATTCCTGCTAATCTCTCACCTTCATTTCTCCAGTCAGTATCTGTCACCTAAATTAATGCATACAATATTCCCTTCTCTATCTTCTGTACTATTACAGAAGGGTGAATATAGATGTTAGTGGCCCTACTGTTTTAGTCTATTCTGTCTTGTATTTGTCCGATCTGTCTCTTTTGACCTCTAGCCTCTATCAGTTCCCCAGGGTCTTGTGATCTTTATATATTCTCTAAATCTATTTCTAATCTCTTCTTCTCCTATTTCTCTATCATCCAACTCCCTGGTAACCTTCCAAAAGGTGATGACTGAACATTGTATATGTTTTGTGGTTAGTTCCAAGGCTAGACATATAATCACAGCAGCCTGGTAAAGCCAAAATCACCAGAAAGGTCAAAGGTTCAGAAATGAGGAAAAAACTCATAGTCTGAGATACAAAGATCCCCACCCCAGGGAATTCAGGGAAAAGAAAAATGGAGCATATGGAAGCTCAACCAATATGACTATCTGAGATGGTAATAAAAGCAGATGTAGTAAAATGGAAATTAGAACTGATTTCTGAATTGAAGACAGAGATACAATCTGAGGTAAATGATATGATTAATAGAGCCAAAGAGGAGATCAGGGACTTAATACCATCTGATAGCAAAAGAAATGGAACCTTTTAAAGAGTTACAAATAGAGGTCCAGGTAATTACAAAAGAGAGCAAAAGTTTGCAAGGTAGGATGAATCAGGTAGAAGACTAAATTTCAGACCTAGAGGACAGGAGGGCAGCCAATGAACAGGAAAGCCATAATTCATGGAAAATGGAAAGGGATCATGAGAAATCAATCCAACAGCTCCTAGACGATTCAAAGAAGAATAATATAAGATTGATTGCAATCACTGAGGAAGCAGGAGATAATGCAAAACACATAAAAAATACCTGTTCACAGAGATAATGGCAGAAAACTTCACCAGAAAAGGAAAAGAATTGGACATACAGATATATGAAGCATATAAGACTCCAAATGGTCATGATATAAAAAAAATCTATACCTAGTCATATAATTATAAAGGTTCCGGATATTTAAAAAATAGAACAAAATATAGCAAACAGCTAGAGAGAAGAAAACAATCACATACAAAGGGAAGCCCATCAGGATCACAGCAGACTTCTCATCCCAAATGATTAATCCAAGAAGAGCCTGGAGTGAAGTATTTCAAGTCTTGAAGGAAAACAACCTCAAACCTAGATTGATGTATCCTGCAAAACTACCCTTCAAATCTGAGGGGAAATAACATATGTCCAGGACAAAGAACATCTGAAAAATTTCACATATACAAAACCTGCACTCTATAACATTCTAAAGAATATCTTGGAGAAAAACAATGAAAGATACAAACACATGAGACCCAACAGAGCCAACCCATTGGGACAAATAAGAAACTGATAGGGAAGGGGCAAAAGCAAAGAAGAAAAGAACCAAGAATAGGAAAACATGACAGCTCTAAGTCTCTCCATATTAGTCATAACCATTAATGTCAGTGGACTCAGTGCACCAATTAAAAACACAGACTGGCCGAGTGGATCAAGAAGCAAGATCCTACAATCTGCTGCATACAGGTAACACACCTAATTCAGAAAGAAAGCCATAGACTGAAAGCAAAGAATGGAAAACAATTCTCCATGCAATAGGAAACTGCAAAAAAGCAGGAGTGACTGTCTTATTTGGAGATAAAATAGATTTCAAACCAAAACTGATTGGGAGACAAAAAGGCCACTACATTCTTGTATAGGGAACAATTCAAGAGAAAGAAATAACAATCTTAAAGATTTACACCCAAGTTCTTTTTTTTTTTTTTTTTTTTGAGACAGGGTCTCGCTTTGTAGTTCAGCCTGGCTCTGAGCTCACTATGTAGCCTAGGCAAGCTTCGAACTCAGCAATCCTCCTGTCTCTGCCTCCCGAGTGCTGGGATTACAAGTGTGAGCCACCACGCCCAGCACTGTGGTATGCAGTATTGATTGTTGGTGGGAGTGAGTCTCCACGCCCAGCATTGTATGTGGTTACTGGGGATCAAACTCAGGACCTTGCACTTGCAAGGCAGGCGCCGGAACCACTGAGCTAATCCTCCGGCCCTACACACCAAGTTCTAATGCACCCAACTATAAAAAACAAACATGAAGGGCCAGAGATTTAGCTCAGTGGTTCTGGTGCCTGCCTCACAAGTGCAAGGTCCTGAATTCGACCCTGATAACCACATACAATGCTTGGTGTGGAGACTCACACCCACCAGCCATCAATACTACATACCACAGTGCCAGGCATGGTGGCTCACGCCTGTAATCCCAGCACTTGGGAGGCAGAGACAGAGGATTGCTGAGTTTGAGGCTTGCCTGGACTACCTAGTGAGCTCAGGGCCAGCCTGGACTACAAAGTGAGACCCTGTCTCAAAAAAAAAAAAAAAAAAAAAAACATGAAAAGCCAGATAAACACCAATACAATAGTAGTAAGGGACTTCAATACTCCACTTTCACAAATACACAGATCAACTGGACAAAAAATCAGCAAGGAAATACTTGAGCTAAACCACTCTTGAACAAATGAACTTAATAGATATCTACAGAGTATCTATAGATATCTACAGAGATATCTGTAGAGTTAATAGCACTACTTCTCAAACTCTTTAATAAAACTGAAAAGGAAGTAGTACTCCCAAATTCATTCTTTGAGGCAACCATTACCTTGATTCCAAAAGTTGAAAAAGACCCAACCAAAAAAGAGAACTACAGGCCAATCTCCTTAATGAATATTGCTGCAAAAATCCTCAATAAGATAATTGGTAAACAGAATACAGAGAGTTATCAAGAAAATCATACATCCTAATCAAGTTGGATTTATCCCAGGGATGCCAAGGGTGGTTTAACATATGTAAACCAATAAATGTAATACACTATATTGACAAACTCAAGGACAAAAACCAATGGTTATCTCAATAGATGCAGAAAAAGCATTCAACAAAATCCAATACCCATTCATGATCAGTACCTGTTCTGATAAAGAAAATCAGAACAGATTGACTTTATCCCAAAAATAATACAAGCTATATACAAGAAATCAATAGCCAGCATCACCCTTAATGGTCAAAACCTGAAATCTTTCACACTAAAATCAGGAACAAGACAAGGATGTCTGCTGCCACCACTCTTGTTCAATATAGTGCTGGAAACATTGGCCACAGCAATTAGGCAAGACAAAGAAATAAGGACAGGTAAGGAAGAAGTAAAACTGTCATTTTTCGCCAATGACATGATTCTCTATATAAAGGATCCTAAAAACTCAACCAAAAGACTGCTAGACTTAATCACCGAATTTAGTAGTGTAGTGGATACAAAATCAATGTTCAAAAATCAATAGCCTTTGTATACACAAACAGACTCACTGAAAGAGAAATTGAGGATTCAATCCCTTTCACAGTAGCATACAATAAAATGAAATATCTAAGAATCAATCTAACAAGGACTCTGAAAAAGGAGTTAGAAGAATTTGTCATCCCTTGAACCTGGGTAGGAAAAACTAACATTATCAAAATGGCTATTCTCACACAACTACTATAGATGCAATCCCGATTGAAATCCCAACAGCATATTTCACAGATCTAGATTATCCAAAAATTCATCTGGAATGGCAAAAGACTAGAATAGCAAAAGCAATTCTAAGCAACAAAGACACAGTGGAGGGCATTATAATCCCCAATTTGAAACTTTACTATAAAGCCACTGTGATAAAAACTGCATAATATTGGCAAAGTAACAGACCTGAGGATCAGTGGAATAGTATAGAAGATCCAGAAACAAATCCAGATTCACTAATCCACCTCAGCTTTGACAAAGGAGCCAAATATCCTCAGTGGAGAAAAGATAGCCTCTTTAACAAATGCTGCTAGAAAAACTGGGCTTTAACCTGCCAAAGACTAAAGGTAGACCTTTCTCTGTCATTGTGTAAAAAATAAAATCAAAATGGATTAGACTTAAAACAGAAACACCAAATCTGCGGAAAAACAGGTTAGGTAAAACTCTTTGAAACATTGGCTTAGGGTAAGATTTCATGAACAAAACCTTTATAGCATAAGATTTAGCAGAAGAAATAAATGGGGTCTATTTTTTATTAAAAAAAAAAAGTGTCTGCACAGCAAAGAAAACTACCAGCAGAACGAAAAGACAACCAACAAACTGGGAAAGAATCTTTACCAGCTGTCTCTCAAACAAAGGCCTACTATCTAGGATATATAAAGAGCTTAAAAAATCAGTCCCCCCAGATTTAAAGACCTAATTTAAAAATAGGCAGCAGAAATGAACAGACAATTTTTAGAGGAGGAAGTAAAAGCTGCCAAGAAGCATATGAAGAAATGCTGGTCAGCTGGGCGTGGTGGCTCACGCTTGTAATCCCAGCACTTGGGAGGCAGAGGCAAGAGGATTGCTGAGTTTGAGGCTTGCCTAGGCTACATAGTGAGCTCAGGGCCAGCCTAAACTACAAAGCAAGACCCTGTCTCAAAAAAAAAAAAGAAATGCTGGTCATTCAAGAGATGCAGATGAAAACAACGCTGAGATTTCATCTCACTCCACAAAGAATGGCTGCTATTTCAAAATTAGCCAGCAACAAATGCTGGCGAGACTGTGGGAAAAAAGGAATCCTTCTTCACTTTTGGTGGGAAGGTGGACTGTAGACTGATACAACCTCTGTGGAAGTCACGTGGCAATTCCTAAAAAAAAAAAAACCTAGGATTAGAGATCCCATTTTACCCTGCTCTTGCCCTGCTAGGAAAATCCAAAAAAGAATTAAAAGAATCATACCATAGTGACATATGTGCATCTATGTTCATAACAGCTTGGTTTGTCATAGCTTAATCTTGGAAACAACCAAATGCTCATCAACTGGAGATCGGAAAAGGATGCTTTTTCTATAAAATGGAGTATTACTCTGCCTTAAAGATTTTTTTTTTTTTTGAGACAGGGTCTTGCTTTTGTAGTTCAGGCTGGCTCTCAGCTCACTATGTAGCCCAGGCAAGCCTTGAACTCAGCAATCCTCCTGTCTCTGCCTCCCAAGTGCTGGGATTACAGGCGTGAGCCACCACGCCCGGCTCTGTGGTATGTGGTATTGATTGCTGGTGGGCGTGAGTCACCACGCCCAACATTGTATGTGGTTACGGGGATGAAACTCAGGACCTTGAGCTTGCGAGGCAGGCGCTGGAACCACTGAGCTAAATCTCTGGCCCAAGAATGATAATTTTGAGTCATTTAGACTTAAATGGTTGTACCTTCAGGACATACTCAAAAGTGAATAAATAGGTCACAGATATGTAAATATCATATCTGTTCTCTGGTATGAGAAACTGAACACACTAATGAGTTCTAGAATATATGATGGATTATTGTTAAATAGAAAATATTCAAAGGGAAGTGGATTTGTGAGTAATGAGGGGTAAAGAAAAAAATGTGAAAGTAATAAGGTGAAATAAAGCTTATATATTTAGAGGGCAGGGGGTTGTGGGGTGGGTAGGGGAATCAGAAGAAATGAAAATTAAATCGTTTCCTATACTGGTACAAATTCTCAATATTGAGTGTGATCATGATGTGTATATACAATGAACCAATAAAGACTAAAAAAAAAAAGGAGCTTCAGTCAAGAAATCCATAAGTATTTCTCTTTCATACTTGTCCACAGTTTTTCTTTCATCTCTCTCCCTCCCTCCCTCCTTTATGCCCTTTCTCTCTGTCTTTCTGTCTGTCTCTCTCTGTCTCTGTCTCTGTCTCTCTCTGTCTCTCTCTGTCTCTCTCTCTCTCTCTCTCTCTCTCTCTCTCTCTCTCTCTCTCTCTCGGCATATAACTTGGTTTGTTTCTTTTTCCTTAAGTGCTACTAAGTCACAGAGTTCCCAGCACCACATCACCTATTGTTAAGTACCAACAACTTTTAATTATAGTTTGTACAGGTACTATTAACCAGAAATTTATAGTCAAGTTAAAAAAATTAATGATCTACCACAAGCAGCTCACTGGAATGAAAAATAAATTTACCTTGCAAGAAGTAAAATAACTTGTGTCACCACATGCAAGCCAGGAGACCTGTTGTAGGTTTACTTAAAGTAAAAAGTCACCCACAAGCTAAACAATTTTTCTCTGTCTTTATGGTAGAGCTTTGTGGCCTTCACACAGGTATCCTGTAGAAAACATACATGCCAGAGAATGCAGTCACAGTAAAATAATATGATGTCAGCCCAACTCATAAATTAGTTTGGAACCTATGGGAAAATTATACCTTGTCACTTTCAGTGACAAGTGATCTAAGAGTCATAGAAGGAAACGGAACAGTTTTGATGTTCTGTTTTTGAACAATATAAATGAGAGAAGGTACACAAATTATGAATTTGAATTTATGCATTTTAACTTGTATATTATAAGAACTTTAGGATTATTGTCTTTTCAGTCTCTTAGGGACCATTTAGAATTATATAAGTACTAAATTTTGGAACGTAAGAATATTGCTTAAAATTCAGAACAAAAAGCAGAGAATATAGTGATATAGTTTATATTTTAGGCACAGTATCTAATATCCATCAAGTCATGGGTCAGTGTAAACTCTCACTTATACCACAGATCTATCCCTGCAGTCCACGACCAGACTGTTAAGTGGGCAGGTAGTGCTCACTGGCCCTATATAATTTAATCTGTTCCCACCTCATTTGGCAATGTCATATGGAAGAAAAGCAAAGAACAGTTATTGGCAATCTATGATGTCTTTAAAATGTTACATATATATTCTATCAAATCCTGGGTAGATAGTGATTATATTAATTCTATAGATAATTGTGATTAGGTTTAGAGGTTTGGTAGGTTTTGGTAAACAGACTCAACAATGACTGGATGAAGGTGCTATAGCATAAAAACTGCCCAAGGTCCGCCGCTGGAAGTAGTGTACTTCTTTCTACAACCCACACAACAAACTGAGCTGCCTCCCAGGTTGTCTGAATCTGTGCCGTTCTTCCAAGTTTTAATAACATAGCACATATATGGTCAGTGAGCTGAAGAAGAAACTCAGTTCCCCCTAAGGAAGAAATTTTGCCACCAAAATGCCTTCAGGCTCAAGACTGCAACATCAATTCTTCCTTGGGTGTCCATACTACTGATCTGCCCCCACTAATCTGATCTATATGGATAACTACATGATCGTGGAGGCTGCTAAGTCTGTGTGTTTACACATAAAAATGTACATATGTGTATATACACATACATACATTCTATTGGTTCTGTTTCACACACACACACACACACTACTGGGTTTGTTTCTCTGGAGAATCCTGGATAATGCATCTAGCATAACTCTCACTTGGCAACCAGCCAGTGTTTGTTTATACAGCCATAGGATGGTGTCCTCAACTTTGGTGACCAAAGACAAGGGTGAGATGCTTCACAAACATCTTCATTCTTCTTTAATCTGATGAGCACAGTTGTTTCACAGTTGTTTCTGCCAATTTCCCAGGGCTCTGCATCATAAGGCAAAAAAGCCCTATGTTTATTAGAACATATAAATGTAATTTAAACTGTACGTAATTCCCCAGAAAGTCATAGCTTTTCCAAAAATGAGAGGTAGCCTCCAGTCTTAAGAGCAGATTTTAGATAACAAAACCCAAACTGTAGGAAATACTTTCCTATTTTTCAGTAACAGTCAGTTTGTACCAGCTTACTAAGAAATACATACATTTCTTAGTCCTTTTCCAGATTTATGTGGATCTGAGTTTTAAGTGTTCATGACCAATTTCAAGGGGCCTGTCTGATGATCCTCAAAGGAGCAGCCAAACTAGAGTGAAATTTTCTCTTAACATTCTAGACTTCTAAAATTTCTCTAAAAATTATACACAGCTGGGCTGGGGATTTACTCAAGTGGTACTGCACCTACCATGGAAGCACAAGGTCCGAGTTCAATCCTCAGTACCACCAAAAAAAAAAAAAATATATATATATATATATAAAATTTTTTATATGTGTATACATAGCTGACTGAAAGGTTGATCACTTTATAATAAGGGTAAAGGTTACAACTTTCAGAAAATCAATTCCAGTTTTTAATAAAATCTAGCAATAAAATCCAATGATACTCAATTGCTCTTTCATGTACTTTGTCACTGCTTATTTTAAAACTTTTGTTAAAAACTGAAAGCAACTTATGTTATCTTTAAATCTATCCTCCACACAAAAGCACAAATCAGATCATAGTAGAATCTCCTCCTTAAAATTCTCCAGTATTGAGCTGGGGATTTAGCTCAAGTGGTACTGCACCTACCTTAGAAGCACAAGGGCCCAAGTTTGATACCCGGTACCCCCCCCACACACACATCAAACAAAAATTCTCCAGTGTTCAGCATGTCTTATAGAATAAAATCACATCTCCTTAGAATGTTGCATAATGATTACAGACTCCAGTGTCCATGGGACCATGAGTAGGTTAATGACTGCATAGGAGGGAGAGAAGTCTGGGACATGCAGTGCACATTCATAGACCAAAACTGTGCTGGAATTAGGCCATGATAGTACCAGTCAGTAAGATTTTTCTAGAGAGTTTGCAAATCCAGATTTAAAAATATATATATATCCTATATTTAAAATATTCACACCTTATTTTTTTTATAAGTTCACTAAAAATCCAAAGAAAACTCCAAATTCAGCCCATGTGGTCCTGGTCATAGTGCTGGACTTTGATGTCCACTTATCAGTAGGTCTTCCTTTCTTATTTTGTTCCCTTGAATATAGACCCCACGTTCTACTCATCTGATATGGTTGCTCTGTAAATGATCTTGTCTGTTCCTATTGTGGTGGTTTTCAGTCAGGTTTTCCCCAGACCTGCTTTTGGTAACGTGTTCAGAAGTCCCTCCTTGCCCTCTTTAGTGATCTATGAACACACAATCCTAACACACAATTCAGCTCACAGACCTTTCTTCAAGCTATACTTCACACCTATTGGACTAAACTTATCATACCCTCAACCTCTATATAACCGGTAATGATTACATTTACCTTACAATATTTTATATTATACCTACAAAGTCTTGCTCTTATTCACTTGTCTCCTTCTAAACACTTTTAAGCTTGCCTAAATCAATCTCTGTTCTCATAACTTCATGTAGTCCCTGGTATACCACTATGCTCCTCCTCCTTCTCCTCATCAAATATAGTATTTATCTTGTTCCAAGTACTTTACAAGCACTACCATGATCTCTGACACCAACCTTGTATAATCATCTAATTTTACAGACAAATAAAATGTACCACAGACTATGACCAGGTTTAACACCAAATAGTCCAGAATCAGAGATCTTGGTTCTATGTCATGCTTCTATATAATATTTTTTCCCTAGATAGAGCAATATTATTCTTTGGACATAGAATTAAATCTAAAAATCACTCTCTAGTGGCTGACCACCATACTTTAGTTTTCAATCACTTTCATATGTATCTTCTAGTTGCTAATAAAATAGAAGGACTCAGAATTAGTTTTTCAAGAAGAATTTTATAAAAATAGAGGTATTCAAAGACGCTCCCACCCAGCCTTCCTCAATCCACATGCCCTAGATTTGCTGAAAAACAAGAGTGCAGTCTGACCCAGCGATAACCCCATTAAGCAGTTTGTTTTGGAGCAAACAGCAATTTAAGCAAATATGCCCTTTTGTTTTTTCTAGTGCTTTTTGTTATTGTAGTGAAATCCAAGTTGGGTTTCTTGTGGGAAATCAAACAACAAAAATAGGGGGAATTTTTGTTATACATAGAAATGCCAGGGAATGCTTTTTGTTCATGTTGAAGCAGTTATTATTTATCTCTACAACCAAAGAATGTGAGATCTAAAAAGGAACTAAGTACTAGACTGGCCTCCTTGCCTTCATCCAGATGGAAGTTTCAGAGGCCTTTTGAAGTTTCAGGTCAAGGGCTGTCGCTCCTGGGAACCAGTGGGTCTGCATTTTCCTTTGCACTTTGACTACAGACTTTGTTTCTCTTTTTATCTGATTACAGATATCCACCTACAGTAGCTTAATATTTAGAAAAGGTGAAGACCTGAAAATATGTAAGAAACTATGAAGTAGTCTGTTGACAAGTAATGTAGCTAAGGGCAACAGGGAAATCAATTAATACTATTAATCAGTAATCTAAGAGCATTGTGTCTGGGTTCAATTGTCTTTTTTCTAGGCTAACATCTGTCAAGTAATTGGTCACTGAAAAATCTGATAAAAGAACATTTTAAAGGTAAACACATAAAATTACAATGATCTTCATCAATACAGTTCAGTTTTTGTAAAGTTTAAACTCAATATTTGAAAACATTTTACTTATCTTTTTTGCTTCAAAATGAACTACATTATCATGGTTAAAGCTATATCTTCCTTTAATTTATATCAGAGACATAAAAGATTTAATCCTCTTTAATATTAGTTTTACTTCTTTAGTTTTTAAGCAAACATGCAATCCATACATGCCCTCCCCCACCCCAAATTTTTAGCCCTCTTTTCTTGATTTGTAATTAGTACTGTCATCTTCTGATCATTGGCAGAAAAAACATATGCATTGTTCTAGAACCAACTGAAGTACAAGAGGGTCTATTGACTACTTTAGTGTTGGCCTTTAAATTATATACTCTCCACTGATTTTTCTCTTTCTTTGCTTTTTTCTTTCTCACATGAAGCCAAGATGACTTGAGCATTATTATACAATGTTGACCTACAGGTAAAAAGAAAAAAAAAGTGAACTTTGACTGCCCCCTACTGTTCAGGTTATGACTCATTTTTTAGCATTCTTACCTTTCAAATATTTTTATTTTTAATTCACATAGTAATTGCACATATTTGTAGTGTACAGTGACATTTCAATCCATCTAGCCAATGGGGATAATTAATATATCCATCATCTCAGGCATTTATTTCTTTGGATTGGGAACATTCAAAATCCTCTACTTGCTATTTTGAAATATTCAATTAATTATTGTCAACCACAGTTATCCTACTGTGTTCTAATAAAGTCTTCTTCATATCTAACTGCATGCCTTGCCTGCTTTGCTCAAACCAAAGGTAAAAAATGAATTCATATGGTTGTTCATTTATTTAGTCATTCAGTAGCTATTCATTCAATTAATAAATATAAATTATACTATTAACTTGGGCCGGAGATTTAGCTCAGTGGTTCCGGCGCCTGCCTCACAAGCGCAAGGTCCTGAGTTCGATCTCTGGTAACCATAAACAACAATGCTGGGCATGGTGACTCACGCCCACCAGCAATCAATATCACATACCAGAGTGCCAGGCATGGTGGCTCACGTGTAATCCCAGCATTCGGGAGGCAGATAGGAGGATTGCTGAGTTCGAGGCTTGCCTGGACTACATAGTGAGCTCAGAGCCAGCCTGAACTACAAAGCGAGATCCTGTCTAAAAAAAAAAATTGCATCTGGTACGAGATCACTGGGGAGACCCATGAAGCTCTCAGTGACACCACAGGAAGTTAATGCTGTCAATGGATGAATGGATAAAGAAATCATGTTACTGATATGTCATGGAATATATTCAGCCCTATGATAGGATGGATTCTCAAGTTAATTGACTGGAGAGATATTAGGGAATTAGTGAAAATACTTTTGGGTGTGTCTGGGTGGGTCACAGAGTTGTGATCTTAGGTGTTATATATGGCGCTTTACTTTAGGTGTTATATATGGTCACTTTCTTGCTTCCTCTTTTCCTGCTCTAGTTTTTGGCTGCCATGAGGTAAGCAGCTCTGCTCTGCCATTCCTTGATAGTGTTCTTGCCTTGGAACCAGCCAACCAAAGATTGAAACCTCTGAAGCCATAAGCCAAACTTTTTCTTTAAGTTGCAGTCTCAGGTATTTTGTCTCAGTGATGAAAAACTGACTAAAAAGTCTAAAAAATAGAGAAGGAAACTTGTCATTTGTACCAACAATAGTGGACCTGGAGAACATTATACTATATGAAATAACCCAGGTGCAAAAAGATGAATACCACATAATCTCATATATGTGTGTGGAATCTAAAATTGTTAAAATCATGAAAGTAGGGCTGGAGATTTAGCTCAGCAGTTCCAGTGCCTGCCTAGTAAGCACAAAATCCTGAGTTAACCATGTACAACAATACTGGACATGGTGACTCACACCCACAAGCAATCAGCAGCAAATACCACAATGCTGGGCATGGTGGTTCACACCTATAATCATGGCACTCAGGAGGCAGAGGCAGGAGGATTGCTGAGTTCAATGCTTGCCTGAGCTACATAGAGAGCTCAGAGCCAGCCAGAACTACAAAGTAAGACCCTATCTCAACAAACAAACAAACAAACAAAAAAGACCATGAAAGTAGAGGGTGAAATGATAGCTACCAGAGACTGGGGTTGAAGATATAGGGTTGAATAGGGAAAAAAGAGATACTAGTCAAAGGACACAGTGTTTCAGTTAGGAGAAAAAAGCTTTAATGGCCTATTGCATAGCATGTAGATAATAGCTAATAATAATATTTTGTATACAGTAAGTCTTCAGTTTGCAAACATTCATATTGCAAACTTTCAAAGATATGAATGGACCTTATGTTTCAGACACTCAGAGATATAAACAAATAGTAGAAGTAGATCACTTGTCTGCTGGATACTGTAGTAGTTGTGCCTCTGGGTGCTTATTGTGTCGTGTAATAGTGTACAGTAGTACAGCACTCAGTCAGAGCCCAGGATATCCAGAAGCAAGAGGAAGCAATACACATTGTATATTTGTATCAAAAGTGTGTAAAATTCACTTTGTTGGACTTTTGAGTAAATCCAACTTAGGGATGTTCTCCTGGAACAGAACTAATTTGTAAATCTGTGACTTAACTGTATTTCAAAACTGCTAAAAGAATAGACTATGCACATGCTCACACCAAGGGGATAAGTGTGTGAAGTGATGAGCATTCAAATTAATTTGATTTAATCACTGTACAACATATATGCATATTTATATCACAACATCAAATTGTACCCATAAGCATGTGCAACAATTGTCAATTAAAAATAAACATAGATTGAGTAACAACTCTTCTATTCCATTTTCATGCAGGGCTTGATAAGTATATTTTCCAATGCACTTTGAAATTTAACTGCTAATAAATTTCTCTACTACCTCCATCTTACTTCTGGTCACCCTCCCACTTCCTCATCTTTTTTTTTGGGGGGGGGGACAGGGTCTCGCTTTGTAGTTCAGGCTGGCCCTGAGCTCACTATGTAGCCCAGGGAAGCCTCAAACTCACCAATCCTCCTGCCTCTGCCTCCCGAGTGCTGGGATTACAGGCATGGGCCACCACACCCGGCACTGTGGTATTGATACTGATTGCTGGTTGAATGCTTTATTTTCCATAGTCCTTATCCCATGATACAAATAATAAATCCTACTTCATAAGATATAAGGATTCTGGGATTCTAAGATAGATGGCCACTCTGGAAACTAGAATATATTTTCACATGTAGTCTTATTCTGGAGGAAGTGGAATGCTGACAATATTTTACTTCAATAAGTTTAAATTGGATACAACTTGGCCATTTAATAATAGTGCTTCTAATATGATAGCATAGATTCAGTTTGATGTGAGCTTTGAAGAAGAGTTAAGGTGACATGGACAAGAGTCATTTCTAGCTATTTCTAGGGTCAAAAGCAGAATAGAAAAAAGAGATGAAGATAACTGAAAAAATAGAACTTGATTCAATTGCATCAAGAAAATTAAACAGAGAAAATGCCAACTGTGTAGCTCATCAGCTCCAAAGCAGATCACTAAAAAAAGTTCTTGCTTATTTAAATAAGCAATCAAAAGGAAGTACAGCTTTTGATCTTCATTCAAAAGGAAATACAGCTGCTAATTTATGCTTTATTTTCAGAAATTTCACTTTTAAAAAGTCACTATAAGGAACTGTCACCTATAAGATGCTGGAAATATTTTTTAATTGCATTCTTTATTGGTACAATTTGCATACATCTCACACTCACACATAACATTGGGAAATTTGTACCAATATATGACATAGTCAATTCTCATTTTTACCCACATCCCCACCCACACCTCCCCACCCCCTATATACATGCTCTTTTATTTTCTTTCAGAATCATATTTATTCCTTCCCCTCATTACATCCCCACACCAAATTTCCTTTGGAAATTTCCCATTCTAAAAAGATTGTCATACTACTAGAGCTCATTTGCATCTACCGGTGCTCATATCAACGAGAAGATCTGGTATTTGCCTTTCTGTGCTCTACTGATTTCACTCCTTAGTGTGTCCTCCAGGTTCATCCATTTGCACATAAATGAATCAATCTTGTCATTCTTTATGGCAGAATAGTACTCCATTTTATTAAAAAAAACACACACACATCTTCTTTATCCAGTCTCCAGTTGATGGGCATTTGGGTTGTTTCCAAGATTGAGCTATCATGAACTAAGCTGCTATGAACAAGGGTGTACATCTGTCTTTCCAATGTGATTTTCTAAATTCTTTTGGGTATATTCCTAGCAGGGGGATGGCAGGGTCAAATGGGACCCCTAGTCCTAGTTTTCTGAGAAATCTCCACACATATCTGCACAATGGTTGCACAAGTCTGCAATCCCACCAACAGTGGAGAAGGGTTCCTTTCTCCCCACAGCCACGCCAGCATTTATTGTTGGTTGATTTTGTTAATAGCGGACATTCTTTGTGGAGTGAGATGAAATCTCAGTGTTGTTTTCATTTGCATTGCTCGAATGATCAGTGATGTTGAACATTTCTTCATATGTTTCTTAGCTGCTTTAACTTCTGCCTCTGAGAAGTGTCTGTTCATTTCAGATGCCCATTTTTGAATTGGGTCATTAAATTTGGGGAGGCTGATCTGTTTAAGTTCTTTATATATTGTGGATAATAGCCCTTTGTCTGATAAACAACTAGTAAAAATTTTTTCCCATATTTTTGGTGGTCTTTTGGCAGTATCAGTGACTTTTGCTGTGCAAAAGCTTTTCAGTAGAATGAGATCCCATTTGTTGATGCTTTCTGCTAGTTCTTGTGCTACAGAGGTTTTATTCATAAAGTCTCTGCCTAAGCCAATGTCTCCAAGAGTTTTACCTAGCCTGTTTGAAAGCAGGCTTATTGTTTCTGTTTTAATGTTTAAGTCTCATATCCATTGTGAGTTTAGTTTTGTGCATAGTGAAAGAGATAGGTCTAGCTTTAGCTTTTGGCAAGTTGAAGCCCAATTTTTCCAGCACCATTTGTTAAAGAGGCTGTCTTTCCTCCATTGAGGAGGTTTGGCTCCTTTGTCAAAGATAAGGTGGTTTTGAGTACTCGGAGTTGTTTCTGCATCTTCTAATCTATTCCACTGGTCCTCGGGTCTGTTACTTTGCCAGTACCATGCAGTTTTTATCACAGTGGCTTTATAGTAGAGTTTTAAATTAGGGATTGTAATAGCCCCTGCCATGTCATGGTTGCTTAGAACTGCTTTTGCTATTCTAGGTTTCTTGTGTTTCAGATGAATTTTTGTATTATTTTCTCTAGCTCTGTGAAGTATACCACTGGGATTTCAATTGGAATTGCATTGAACCTGTATAGTAGCTGTGGAAGTATAGCCATTTTGACGATGTTGGTTCTCCCTACCCAGGAACAAGGGCTATGTTTCCACTTTCTGATTTCATTTTCTATCTTGTTTTTCAGAGTCCTATAGTTTTCAGAGTAGAGGTCTTTCACTTCCTTTGTTAGGTTGATTCCTAGGTATGTCATTTTTCTGGGTGCTGTTGTGAAAGGGATTGACTCCCCAATTTCTCTTTCAGTGAGTCTGTTGTTTGTGTAGACAAAGGCTGTTGATTTTTGAGCATTAACCCTGTATCCAGCAACACTACCAAATCTGGTAATTAAGTCTAGTAGTCTTTTGGTTGAATTTTTAGGATCCTCTAGATAGAGTATCATATCATCAGCAAATAATGACA
>PVIC010025106.1:0-25537 GCA_004025085.1 Thryonomys swinderianus
TAATATGTAAACCTTTTTCAATTAAAAGGTAAAATAAAATATAATAAAAACTCCACACCAGGACCTCATGGAGGAACAAATGAAGTAAAACAAATAAGATTATTTTCTGACATATATGCTACCTTTTCTACATCATGCAAGAGCAGCCAGTTACCCTCAACAGCTCCTTCTGCTACTTCCTTTCAGAGGAATTCTAGAAGGATCCACAAAGAGCTAACATTAAATGATCAAAATCACTGGCATACTCCTTGCTTTCGGACCAAACTAATAAATGAATTTATCTGGGTTTGAGTTACCCATTCGTTTAATCACTCTGTCATCCTGAGTTACTTTCTACTTGTCCAGCCTTCTGTTAGGCAGAAAAGACAAAGTGCTGATAACACGTAGGCCTGGTCTCTATGTGAAGAATGTACAAACTGACACATTACCGTGTCACTTATGTTCTCTAATGTAAGCACACAGGAACAATACTGAAATAACAGTCTCTTTTAAAAACTTTCTTCATTCTCTCCCTTCTTGAGATGCACAAGGTGGCTGGAGCTGACATTTTCTACCAACATGGCTCAGGTATGGTACATTTACTTCTTTTAGAAGGAATGGTCTTGTAAAACGTTGTTATTCGTTAGTTGAGATCCAGAGGAAACCCCTCTTCTCCTTTCCTGTAGTCTCATCAGGGAAACTGTCCATCAACCATTTACCAAGAGTTCTCTACCTAGGAACTGGTACAGAGAATTTAAGAATTCTTTCAGCCTCATTCAGGTATTAGCTGTCTTGTCTTTATTTATGTCCTTCCACCTTTAAAAAATACCGTCAGATAAGCAGCTGTGAAGTATATAGCAGTGTTTAAAAATAAGGTAGTGTCACCGTGGTAAATTAGAATCAATTCCTAAACTGTTTCATTCCGCTGTCTGTGGAGCTGGTCTGTGGGATGTATACACAATGCTGCTCTTCTGAGCTCAGGAATGGTCACATGATTTAACTGGGCCAATGAAAAGTGAACACAGGCAAGCACTGTCTAGTAGAAGTTTTAAAAGGCAGCCTATGGTTTGGTGCATGTTCATTCCCATCAATTATATTGTAGACTTGAACCAAATAAAGACAGTTTCATTAGCCTGCGTCCAAGAATGAAGACAGTAGGAAGGGAGCTGTACTAGGCTCTTGAGGGCCTTATAACACCAAGGAGAAATAAACCTTTGGCAAGAGCCTCTGTTTTTACAACATCAGCTAACCTATGTAAAGTAATAGCATCACTCCTCTCCAGTACTATCAACACGTCCCAGCTCTCTTATCATCTTATAAAAAAGCAAAATAAAATTCATTCTAAGATAAGAAATATTAGTTTTTCCTATTTGGGGCTTGGGTACCATCTTTGTTGCATTACATGACTACAGCAGGTTATGCATAATACACACCCACACACTCTAGAATGGCAAGACTGAAATCCAAATCTCTTTTCTGCTATAGTATCTTGGGCAAGGAACTAATTTTCTGATCTTCTGCCCTCTTTGTGTAAAATGCGAATGATAGTCTACTCCCAACATTACGTTTTGAGAATTCACTGAATGGGCACATGACAAACAGTATCCAGCAAATGGCAATGCTATGGGTGTTACTATTTTTCATTAATTTACCATTGTTATTTGCTGTGGATACTACTTAGTGATTATGCATACATAAATAACATTTAAATTTTTGTCTTTCTAATTTCAACTCTAATCCATTAGGAAATGATCCTGAGTCTATATTCAAAACGTATCTCCAGAATCCAAATATGTGACATATCATTTCTATACTCAAACTTTACAATAGCTTCCTATCCATACCTTCCTATCCATGCCCTCCCTTCCCTACATCAGGCCATGCTCCTCCTGCCCCTCTCTCATCTCCTGCTGTTCTACCCACGTTCACCTAATCCAGACAAACGGCTCCTTCTCTTTCTTGTACCCTTACTTTTGGGGTCTTTGAGATAGCTCCTCCACTGCCTGGAATGCTCTCTTCCAGGCATCCTCCTGGCCAAGTCCTTTGCCTTCGTCAAGATTTTGCCCAACTGTCACTTTACTTAGGTACAGATTTTTTGTAATTGAATTCTTTATCAGTACATTTTATATACAGCTCACAATCACACACAACACGGGAATTTGTACCAGTATATAACACAAGTTAATTCTCACTTTTACCCATGTCCCTACCCACCCACAACCCCCACCCCTTATATACACGCTCTTACATTTTTATTCTTTCCCCTCATTATGTTCACACACCAAATTCCCTTTGGATATTTCCTATTTTACAAAAACTATCATATATTCTACAACTCATTTACATCTACATGTTCTCATACCAAAGAAAAGATCTGGTATTTGCATATCTGTGATCTATTTATTCAGTGTGTCCTCAAGGTGTATCCATTTGCATATAAATGAATGAAACTTGTCATTCTTTATGGCAGAGTAATACTCCATTTTATTTTTTTTTTAAACCACATCTTCTTTATCCAGTCTCCAGTTGATGGGCCTTTGGGTTGTTTCCAAGATTCGGCTATCACAAACTGAGCTGCTGTGAATAAGGGTGTACATATGACTTTCCAATGTGATTTTTTAAATTCCTTTGTGCATATTCCTAGCAGGGGAATAGCAGGGTCAAATGGGACCTCTACTCCTAGTTTTCTGAGGAATCTCCACACTGATCTCCACAGTGGGTGCACAGTCTACAATCCCACCAACAGTGGAGAAGGGTTCCTTTCTCCCCACAGCCTTGCCAGCATTTATTGCTGGTTGATTTTGCATTAGCAGCCATTCTTTCTGGAATGAGATGAAATCTCAGTGTTGTTTTCATTTGCATCTCTTGAATGACCAGTGATGTTGAACATTTCTTCATATGCTTCTTGGCTGCTTTGACTTCTGCCTCTGAGAAGTGTGTATTCATTTCAGATGCTCATTTTTGAATTGGGTCTTTAAACTTGGGAAGACTGATTGGATTCGAGACTTACACATTAAAAAAGAAACAATAAACCTGCTGCATAACAGGTTAGATAAAACTCTTGGAGACATTGGCTTAGGCAGAAACTTTATGAATAAAACCTCTATTGCACGAGAACTAGCAGAAAGAATCAACAAATAGGATTGCATCCTCCTAAAAAGCTTCTGCACAGCAAAACAAACCACTGGCACCACTAAAAGACAACCAACAACATGGGAAAAAGTCTTTGCTAGCTGTCAGACAAAGGGCTACTATCTACAATATAAAAAGAACTTAAACAAATCAGTCCAAGTTTTTTGTTTTTTTTTTTTTAAACAACGCTCCCCAACCGGCTCACCAAGGTATATCTCTTAGCCCGATCACTCTCCTTACTCTACATTTTCTTATTCAGGCCACAGCACTTACCACTTTCTAATTCTACGGAATGGTTTATGATGCATGTTTGTTTTTCTTCTCATCTGTCACAACAAGGAAAGCTTTGTAAATGGAGCATCTTGTGTTCTCTTCATTGATTCCAAGCAATCAGAAGAGTGGCTGGTGTGTGAAAGGTGGCAAATTAATACTGTGGCCTGAGAGAACAAACTGGGCAATAATGTGTTTCTTTTGATAAACAACATCTTTGGTTGAAGTTATCTCTGGTATGGTTGAAAGTGAGCTTTCAACACACTGTGCCTACTAAAAGATATAACACGCTAAAAGGTAAATGGAGTCTATGAGGAACTGAGACAAAATGATGGATTATAGATTCATGGAGATTCTACATTTGGATTGAGGAAGGTCAGCTATTTCAGGCTAATAAGGAAATTATGCCCTCAGAAGCCCTGAGACTGTGGAACTGTTTAGATCTGTACTTTAATATTTAATTCCATGTATTTCCTGAAGGAAACTGATTGGTAATTGCAACTAGTGAAACATTCGCTTTAAAAGATTGACCCCTGCAAGCTGTTATTTATTTGAAGATTAAAATAGTACCTTTTTTTCTTACAAAATAAGTCGCTGTGGGTCATCTTCTTAACTTCACAGGGCTGAAAATACACTAAGGCAAAACATTAAAGATAACTAATTAGCCACATGCTTTGCAGTATTTCTTTTTAGGGCAACAGAGCTGATTGGTACACGTTATGATACTCTGAATTGACTCTAATGAAATATTAACTCGGAATTATCATATTTTTCTAAAATCTTATTTACTATTGGTTTGGTTTTGAAAATAGGTCTCTGTGGAGTTCAAGCTGGCCTTAAACTCTCTATGAGAAAGTCCTGGCTGGCACCTAACTCAGGAATTCTCCTGCCTCGGACTCCCAAGCACTGGGATCACAGGTGTGCTCCACTCTTATTTTAAACTCTAACTGTAATAAATACGACTCAACTCCTCAAAACTGTCAACTCAGACTCTGGCTTATAAGCACTGATAGAGTGCACAGAGTTGAGATGCAAAAGAAGGATCCGAGAAAACAAAGCCAACAGGAAATTTCATCTCTACTATAAAAGTTCACCAACACACTCAGGTGCTTCACACACGCACTTTAGTTCGGGACACGAGTACATGTACATTAGCCTCAGAAAGCACAATCTTTTAAGGACCATGTGTTAACTGGCAGTCTGAGGAAGTGAAACTGAGTGATTTAATTTCTCCTCATTGCTTGCTGGTTTTTGGCAGTATGGAGGCCCTGAGGACACAGCATTATAACTGAAACCGATCACAAAGGGAGCTACACTCTGTGAGTGTAACTCTAGGCCTTTTTTCACTCTGTATTCTGAGATAAGGTGTCCTGTATTCCGAATTCATTCAGGTTGGGTTTGAATTTACAATCTTCCTGCCTCAGGCTATCAGAGTGCTAGGATTGCTGGCATGTGCCACCGTGTCCACTTTGACCCTTTCAATCTTTGTAGTAACTGAAATTATTTTGAAGAAATTTGGCCCATAGTGAACTTTCCTGCAAACATCCTTTTATTACTGCTAGAAATGAAAGAGTTAATAAAAACAAATGAAAATTTACATGGGCTGCATAGAAATTCAGACACTTCGGGTAAACTAACTTGATACATTTTACTAGTTTAATAGTTCCAAATATTTAAAAACTCACAATAAGATTTTGATTGATAGAGAAGTTTTTTGTTTTTTGAGACAGGGTCTCACTTTGTAGTTCAGGTTGGCCCTGAGCTCACTATGCAGCCCAGGCAAACCTCGAACTCAGCAATCCTCCTATCTCGGCCTCCCAAGTGCTGGGATTACAAGCATGAGCCACCACGCCCAGCACTGTGGTATGTGGTATTGATTGCTGGTGGGCGTGAGTTACCACGCCCAGTATTGTATGTGGTTACAGGGGATCAAACTCAGGACTTTGCACTTGCGAGGCAGGCACCAGAACCACTGAGCTAAATCTCCGGTCCAAGAAGTTATATTTTAGAATGAAAAACTTGTTTATGGAGAAACATTTTTAACTGATTTTTCAATTTTCTAACAGGGGTACAGGAATTAGTGTCTCTGAAGTACTTTGGCTTTCATGCACACAGAGAGATGGCCAAACTGTAAAAGAATTCCTTGAAACACAATAAATTTTCACTGAAAAATGAAACTCCCCACCCTGTTCTCAACTAGCAATTAGCAGTTTCACTGTTAAAGAGAAACACTGGCTCTTGATTTACAAGAAAAATATGAGAAAAAATGTAAGACTATGAAAGATAAAGGGATCCTTGACCTTTACAGTTTGGAAATTCCATTCACTGGAGCCCGTGAGAGGTAGAAGCTGATCCTGATATGCTTCAGATGAAATGAACCTTGACAGGACACCATAACCGGAGACCTATCAAGGAGGTAAGATATGCAAAGTGTCTAGAAATTTACAAGTGACACACCTGGTCATGGATTGCCCAGAGGAATTAGCGTTAAATGAAACAACTGTCCTGGGCCTCTTTATGCCCTCAGATAGAAGACCTCAAGGGATTGAACCTGTAAAGGAGATGTTTGTCAGGAAGGACACAATCCCTGCCCTGGTCTCCGTGATAGGACAGCAAAAGACAAGATTTAGCTTTCGCCAGCTGTATCCTCGTTACTACTTACTCCTTTGGAAAATGGTTATAAAATCAATTGGTTGTAATCCCAGCACTCGGGAGGCAGAGACAGGAGGATTGCTGAGTTCGCGGCAGCTTGCCTGGGCTACATAGTGAGCGCAGGGTGAACTACAAAGCAAGACCCTGTCTCAAAAAACAAAAACAACAACAACAAAAAAATGAATTGGTCACTATTTCTGGAAGTGACACTACAAGCATTTTCTGAGAAGCAAACCCTATAGCTATTTAGTAATTCAAGTTTTTTTTCTTCTTCTTCTTTTTTTGACACAGGGTCTCACTTTGTAGTTCAGGCTGGCCCTGAGCTCACTATGGAGCCCAGGCAAGCCTCGAACTCAGCAATCCTCCTGTCTCTGCCTCCCGAGTGCTGGAATTACAGGCGTGAACCACCACGCCCGGCACTGTGGTATGTGGTATTGATTGCTGGTGGGCATGAGTCTCCACACCCAGCATTGTATGTGGTTACAGGGATCGAACCCAGGACCTTGCACTTGCGAGGCAGGCTCCAGAGCTACTGAGCTAAATCTCCGGCCCAGTAATTCGAGTTTTTTAAAAATTAAATTTTGCAAGGAAACCACTTTTTTAAGTGAAAGGGGGAATATAGAATCTTTACTCATAGATTAGCAGTTCTGATAGGGAGAAATACCTGTTGAAATCATCTGTGTTTTTCAAGTCGTGCACTTCTCCATGCAGGCACTCCGCCCTCAGTGCCTGTTTAATAATCATCACTGGAACTTCAGGTTCCAGCCATGAGATACTGCAGCTGTGCATATCAGAGGGAAAAGGCCCGACCCATCATTTTCAAGAGGACCCCACGGTCCTTTTCTGTCAGGGACAAGAAAAGTAATCATTATACTCCCTCCAAACAGAACAGGAGGCCCTCTGCTGCTTCCTCCCTTCTGGTTTAACTTAGCATTTGACTTCTCTTAAAACCGCAGAAAATAATCAGGGAGACCTGAGTTTGAATTTAAATTTTGCTATTTATATTTTAATCCTCAACAAATCCCTTTCCTTCCGTGAACACCAGGAATTCTCTGCAGCAGCGGTGCAATCGCTACTTTGAAGATTTGTTCTCTAAAGGTGTAGCCCCGCACGTGGCACATCGTATGTGCTCAGCAGTCGTAAGGTGTCCGATGATTTACAGTTATATACTGTAGCAAAAGTTTAAACTTCTAAAATGCTCTCGCATATATGACCTATAAGAAGAAAAGAAAGGGACAGAGCACAGTGGAGAGCTCCTCCCCATCCCAGAGCCTGTCTACTGTCTACATCACACCCAAGGCAGTGGGACTCAGTCTGAGAATGAAACGATCTATTATGTGAGCAGCTCCCAACTAAGACACCTTTTATAATTCGAAATAAAAAAGTGAATGTAATGACTACTTTTCTAATCCCTTAAAAGAAAGATAAAGGGTACTTGGATACCTCTGTATGTCATAGAACCGGGGGATCATTAAAACATAAAATAAAGCTAATGTTGAAATGGTTATAACTCCATTCACGTAACCATTTCATATTTATTTTTAAATTTTAAACATAAAGTGAATTTTTAAATAATTTTTGTTTTGCGTTTCTTAATCATGCAACCAGTTGGCCAACGGAACAAACCATCTCTGTCCACACCTCCCTCCTCAGCTCCTTCCTGAGCACCTGACTACCCCTCTGGAACAGGAACAGGAGACCTTCCCCACCCCTTGTCCTTCTACAGTCCCAGGATCGGTCCATTCCCATGTTGTGCCTGTGTTTGCATAAAGACAAGGACCCCTGGCCTTTCCAATTCCAGGTATACCCAGGAACTTCCTGCCTCACTGAAAGAGGACTTCACAAAATAGTATTTTGAAGGCACAGCCATTTGCAGTGCAACAAAATACTGACCGTAGTAATCACCCACTAAATTTTCAGCAGAAAAATGTAACTTAACGACAGTAAATGACCAAGATGATTTTGGAAGTCTGGTTCCAGTGCAGAAAAATTTCAGGAAAAATGAGTTTAAAAGTTGGTTAGGTGGCAGATATAGGTCCATCATCTCTTGTTTCTTTCCTCAAAAAATAAAGTGGAATCTAAGTAAAAATTTCCTTGCCTTCTAATATTAAATATTATCCTGCTTGTTTAATCATCACAACTCAATGATTTTTCATCAAAAGCAAACCTAACTTCTCAGTTAAATTACTACGATGTACTATCTACTAATCACTGGCTATTAAATGAAACCGTCTAAAAATTTAGTGTTTGTCCCTGAATATTCCTGCAGCACTTACCCCATGTAATTTGGATCAAGAACTCTTACCCCAAGGTTTGCTATAAAATATCTTGCTATTGTTCCATCACTAGTATACTGAGGGTCTATGGACGCAGAAGACATAATTCTTTTCCTAGCCCTCTGTTTCCAGGACCAGTGTTTCCATTTACAATATACAGTCATTCTCATTTGGTGAAAATTAAATGAATGACAGCAACAAACTGAATTTCTTTTAAAATGGGAACTTACTCCACCCCTGTCTAAAATCACTTACAGATCAACATCACTGTTATTAACCCTGTCGGCTCAATCTGAGTATCTGAAATGAATTCTGTAATAATAATTTTAAACGGAGCATGTCCATTTTATTCCTATTGGTGCAAAGTTCCAACTTCTTTTCCATATATATTACTAAATATTTTTGGAAACATGTTTTTTTACACCTAACAGAAATTTAATACTATCCACAGAGCTTTTATTTCATAACCTATGCATCTGTTTGAAAAAAATCTCAACTATCTCTTCCTATAGGTACATTTTCTATTTTCTGCTTTCCTGTAGGCTTAACCATGTATGTCAAAAGTCCTAAGGGATTACACATGGAAACCCCAGTGTTTTTTCTTCTCGGTCTTTATTCCTCACAGACCCAGCACCTTAATCAAGACTTAGCAGGGTTTTTAGGGCTCTGAGAAAGCCATTAGCTGCGATGAACACTTTTCTGCCTATCCTGTACTCTCGGAGGAAGAATTAGAAACAAGCAGAGAAGTTCCGGTGGATAGGTGGGTGTTGGTCTGTACGAGCAGTCTTTCGGGCTGCTTAGTCCTCAGTTCCGGAGCAGCGTGGTAGACCGGCTCGACAGTCCCTGGTCCCTAAGCCTCTGTCCAGCCTCGCATTCTTCCTGCCCCCATCTGAAAGTCGGCTCAGGACACGCCCCAGACATAGGCTTGGAGCAGGGATACACTCACACTCACCCTTCCCTCCTTCTTTCCCTCCCTCCCTGTCCCATTTCCTCTCCTCCTTTCTCTCACCTTTATTCCTTTCTCCGCCCCCATTCTCCTTTCCTTTCATCTCAAACAAAATACAAAGAAAGACATGACAGCTGTGAACTTCACCTTGGCTTTCTCATAATCTCAGTATCTTACACTGCCTTTAAATGCTTCTTTCTGTACTTTAGTTTACAGTATCAGCCTTACATCCTGCTTTTGTATGGTCTGTAACTATTGCATTTGACTTGTTACAGATTCTGCTTCTCCCGTCCTTGTCATCGCGTGTCTTCTCCATAAAGTGTGCCTGCTAATCTGTGAATAGTTTGGCACAGACAGTGGATTTACTCCCTCCCCCTCAGCTTTTCTCTAGAGTTAGCAGCATCAAAACTCTCTTCAATTACTAAAGTTGCTTCTCTTCAAACCCGAGTTTAGTGGGGTTGATGATACCAGTAAGACCCTGCTGAGACTTTCCCAAGGAGAACTTGCCAAAACGAAGATCAGAACTGGTATCAGTCAGGTAAATCAGGCTCACAAGGGTGAGATTACAAACTGTGAGGTAAAACAAGCCCCAGGGCTGGAAATACAGCATCTGAAAGTGATGCATTCGCCATTTACAGAGTATCTATTATGTGCAAGACATTAGAGAAGAATCCAGATAAAGGGGAACATGTGAGAGAATGATGATCCAGAAAAGTAAGGGATGAGACAAAGCTAGCCAGTGGACACCTGGGGCGTATGTCCCCAGCAAAGTGCTTGAGGGTTGGGGATTTAGGTCTGTGGCACTACTCCCCGCCTTGCAAGCAAGAGGTTATAAATTCAATCCCCAGTACCTCCAAACAAACAGACAAAAAACCCAACCAAGTGCATATGAGTAAGGAGCCCCAGGAGCAGGACAGCAGTCCAGGCCAGTGAAGCTGAGAACAGTGAGCACACGAAACAATGTAGGAGACACATCGAGGACAGAGGCAAGAGGGCCAGGGCAGAGACAAGGTAAAGCCACACTGACTACGGGAAAGACTGGCTTTTTATTCTGTGGATGCCTAAAAGCTATTCTCTGGCAATGAGCACAAAGCGCTCGATCAGATGTCGCTAATGACACACTGGCTGCTGAAGTGGGTAAAGGCTGAGCAGGGACTCCGGCTCAGTCACGCAGTAGAAGGACAACAGGAGATCCAGCCAATATGGGAGCTCTCTGGATATACAGTACTTTAAACAGAAAGCCATTGATTAAATATGGGATATGCCACTGAGCTTGGAATCAAACAGAATTTAAAGTGTTTTTCCTAGAAACAGGATGAGTTAAGGTAAAGTAGGGTAGGAAGAGATTTTTATGGAGAACATTAGAAGTTCAGTCCTAAACAAATGCCGTGTCAGGGGTTTCAGAGATATCTGAGGACTTATACCAGAGTCAACCTGAAAGACAAACTGTTCTTTTCTCTATGCACTATCCTCTCCCAATCCTGGTTACTTTTCTGCCTGTCTCCCAATCATTACTTTCCTTGGGAAAATACCGCTCTTGGAGTTCCTGGTTGTGCCTACCTTTGGTCCAACCTATAGCATGCTCCGTAGGACAACTAAAAACAGCTGTGCAGTGTCTCAAGACAAGCTAGACATCATGGGTGAACTAACTCCGACAGCAAGCTGTGATACATAGCCTGTGTCCCAGAATTACAGGACTTTAGGAACCTTAGGCTGATTCTACAGCAACCCCTTATTTTATCCTTGAGGAAGATGAAGCTCAGGAAGGATAAATGACTTTCAAAAGGTCAGTCATCTACTTATTACAGAGCTGGAGCTAAAACCAAGGAATCCTGCAAGCTATTAGGGCACAATGCCACGTAGTTGATTTCCTGCTTTCACTATAATTCAGATGGCACAGCATTCAAATTCTATTTACATATTTTTATTTGGAAACATAATTACATGCCAGACTTTTAACAGAGAGTTACTATTTTCCTGGCCTTGAAAACAAAACTTAGGTTTTTCCTTCCTTTTCTAATTAGATGTGTTTTGAGACCTTCAGTTAACCTCAAGATGAACAGGACTATGGATTTTACAACCTCATCAGAAAAGTGATTCACACCAATATGATACCCTGGGATTTGAACTAGGAAAAAAAGTACTTTTAAAGATATTTACATAAGGGAAAAGAAAAAAAAATGTGGTGGTAGAAAGAAAAAAAGGGAAACAAAGTTTATATATATAGGAGGTGGGAGTTGTAGGGTGGGTAGGTGGGGTAATGGGAAAAAATAAGAATTAAGCCATGTCATATGCTAGTACAAATTTTCAGTGCTGAGTGTGATCATGATGTGTACATAAAATGTACCTATTTCACAATTACAAAAAAAGTATTTGAGTGAGTAGAATCAGTCTAAATAAGAAACAATAACATTATAAAAGGTCCCAAACAATTCTTTATGAAGACAGTATTCTACTATGACAATTTAGAAGAAAATTCCCTAAGATTTGCAGTAGAACTCTTGTCAGCTACCGGTTCAAACAGAATTCTGTAATGGAAGTCTTAGGTCACAGGAGAACAAGCGGCAGAGGCAAGGCCACCCAAGAAGGGATCACTGCATGGATTTAACTTCTGCAGTTATGTGCGACGAAGGCTCTGGATGCAGCTCTCATTTTCTGTATCTTCAGGAAATCCTCACAAGACCATGATGTTTACTAGATCCACAAAGAAGGCAATAGATTCATAGAGAGCTGTAAATCCTTCTATTCAGTCCTGACAGTACAGAAATAGCTGAGACTTCTTAAAGTAATTAAACAATCAGCTGCACTATAATCTTTAAATAGAATTAGAACTCACTTTGGAAGTTAACTTTCAACCAGGTTCTCTATTACCCTAATGAGTCAAATAAGGATTAATGGCGATTATAGCAAATCAGTGAGTAAAACTGTCGAAGCTGTGTTTTTAAGCACTTCTTCTTTTGCCTCTGCTTTTCAAACTTCTTTTCTCTCTGCCCCTTTTCATGCAGCTGCTTAGCATGCAACTCACTCACCATGTGATACCATTGCTCATTCTTCTCACCTGCCCTGAATGCCTCGAATCCCAAAGCTCCATCCTCAAATCAATGGCTTTTATAAATTCTGCTTCTGAGCACAGGAAGGTGATTTATTGAAAATTTAATGTAGGCAGATGATCTGCTGAGAAATTAACTTATATTTTATTTCTAAATGTATCTCATTAGGCAAAGAGAAAAAAGGGGAGGAATTTGCTCCATCTCTATGAATCTAACAAGGCATTGACTGAACTTAGTTTAACTGATTTGTTTTCTTTTTCCAGAGCTGGCAAGGAGAATGTATAAGGTTAGCACAGGGTAAAAGAAATTCAGTAATGGTCCGAGGACGCAGCCCAGTGGCGCCATGCTCCTTCCTGGCAAGCACAAGGTCCTGAATCCATGGGATCACACACCAGAAAAAAAAAAAAAAAAAAGGAAAAGACATATTCACTAGACAATCTTTTAGCTTCAATATTTAGATCAGGCATGTGGTACATTTAAGTTCCAAAGGATGACCTTGCAAAATTTCTTGGAATGAAAATGTGTATTTCTTTGCCACTTCCTCCCAAAACCAGTCACAGTCTCTATACATAATAAAAGTAAGAATATTGTACTTTAAGTAAAAATAACCTAGTAATAACATTGGCTAGTATTCTTCTCATTAATTTGATGAGAATTTTGCACAGTAAATCACACTGTTCACAAAAGAAAAGGCTGTGTACTATACACATAATTTTCACAGTAGGGTCATCTGTTTACAAGCTTTTTTATGAGGTAGAAATTTATTCCCACATAATGAATTCTTCATTATTAGAGATGTTCTTAAAGTTGTTTTTTATTTTGTTTTGTTTTTCTGTGACAGGGTCTCACTTTGTAGTTCAGGCTGCCCCTGAGCTCAACTATGGAGCCCAGGCAAGCCTCAAACTCAGCAATCCTCCTGCGAGTGCTGGGATTACAGGTGTGAGCCACCAAACCCCAACATTTGTGGTATGCGGTACTGATTGCTGGTGGGCATGGGTGTGAGCCACCACACCCAGCATTGCCATATGTGGTTACCCGGTTTCGAACCAGGGACCTTGTACTTACTAGGCAGGCGCTGGAACCACTGAGCTAAATCTCCGGCCCAGATGCTCTTAAAGTTTAACTAATACTTGGTAATTCCCTTTATTGTGGAGCTCCTTGCCACAACCAGTGGGTCAGTGTCTACTTGGGTTAATTTGAGCCAGAAGAGTGTAAACTCCAAAGAACCAAAATATCTTGAAGATGGGATATTTTGTTAACTGAGGCAAAAAAAAAAAGCCTTACAAGGAAGCTCCTTAGGGGACGATCATGTACAAGTTAACTATTCATCAACATTGTGCTGTGCCTCAATTGTCTGCCTTTGTTATCTACAAACAAACATCTGCACCTGGAATTCCATGCCTTTGTTTTCTTCAGTAAATCTGAGTCTGAGTCAATTGAGGGCTTCATTCCAATCCAGTCAATCCTCCTTCCCACTTCCCAAACAAAGACATTCTCAATCTCCCACATCTTCATTTGTGTCTCTATCACATTTGCTAGCTCAAGCCTGGCATTTTATGCAAAGACATAAGAAAAAGAAAAAAATAAAATAAATTAAAATTTCCTTACCTTTAAATAACAATAGATTTAACAAGAGATTTTTAATATTTTATGAGTAGGTAACATTGCAAAGACAAGTAAGATCTTGAAATATGAAGTTGTGTAACATAGAAATGGTTTAGAGATATCACCATCTTCAGGTCTGAAAAGATCAAGGATTATAAGAAGGGCAAATATAAAACTATTTCAGGGACAGGGATTTAGTTCAGTGTTTCTTGCATCTGCCTTGCAAGCACAAGGTCCTGAGTTTGATCCCAGGTAACTACATACCTCAATGCTGGGTGTGGTGACTCATGCCCATCAACAATCAGTACCACATCATAGTGCCTGGGCTCATGCCTGTAATCCCAACACACAGGAGGCAGAGGCAGGAGGATTTCTGTGATTTCAAGGCTTACTTAGGCTACATATTGAGCTCAGGGCCAGCCTGAACTACAAAGTGAGACCCTGGCTGAAAGAAAGAGAGAGAGAGAGAGAGAGAGAGAGAGAGAGAGAGACAAAAGAAAGGAAGAAAGAAAACAAACCATTTCACTTCTCCTACATGTTGCTTTAATTACTTGTAATATACAGAATGAGTATAGTTGTGGAGAGTGAAAAGACACCTTCCTCGGGAGGAAATTGAAGAAAATATTTATGCACAGTGTATAAAATATTTCCAAGGGCCAGAGATTTAGCTCAGTGGTTCCGGCGACTGCCTCGCAAGCGCAAGGTCCTGAGTTCAATCCCAGTAACCACATACAATGCTGGGCATGGTGATTCACGCCCACCAGCAATCAATACCACATACCACAGTGCCGGGCGTGGTGGCTCATGCCTGTAATCCCAGCACTTGGGAGGCAGAAACAGGAGGACTGCTGAGTTCGAGGCTTGCCTGGGCTACATAGTGAGCTGAGAGCCAGCCTGAACTACAAAGTGAGACCCTGTCTCAAAAAAAAAAATTTCCAAAAGCTGCCACTGATACAATAGAACTTATTGTTTTCCCATTATGGAACACAGAAACTATTGAAACTTGACATATTCTACTCTGAAAATCAATGAACATCACTTGAAGTCTCTTTCATTCTTTCTCTTTTCCTTTTAATATTTGTAAATGGGAAGGTGACCAAGAGATGGCTGGAGGAGGGAGAAGGCAATGTAAAAAGAATTAAAATGTGTTATGTATAAATGTCATTTCTCCACAATAAATGTAATCATTGCATATTACAAACAATTACTAATTAAAATAAATCAGGAATACGGACATATAAAAATAAAGTCGATAAAAGTATATATTGTAAATGTATCTATTATATAGGCACAATGCTAAATAGTATAAGAAAATGAGATATTTATCTCCGAATGTAAAGATAAAATTCAAGTGCACGAACTATCTCGAGATCTGTGCAAGATAGCAGATTAACAAATGTTTTGCTGAAGAACAGAGCCTGCACCTTGTTAGAAATTCACTGGTCACAAACTTCAGGCAAGGTTGATTTTCACAGGAGTTGAACTTCAAGGCAGCCTTTAATAAACATTTGGGTTAATATAGAAGAGTTGGGGAGAGATTTCAGGTAAGATAAATACATGAGCAAATATATTAGCTAGAACGTCTATATATTAGGGATGTTGCTGATACTGAACTAGTATAATGATGAGAAAGGGATAGAAAGGAAAATGAAACTTTAAGATGAAATCACTAAAACACCAAAACGAAAAGTTTGAATTCACAAAAGAAAATGGTTTATCCCATATATCACCAACTGACCCTTTCAGCTTTGAATCGATTCAATTCCGATTTGTGTACTAAGAATAAATACAAAACCCTGATTGGCTGCTAGACTTTGCTACGGGTAAAAGGAAAGAGATAATTCTAACATTAAACAGATTCCAGTGATACCTGTGAGAGAATTTCTCAAGGTTATCACTCTATATAATAATGTATCTTCTCAGACTATTATAAATACTTCTTGTATATATAATTCCTATTCTTATGTTCAACTTCCATCATCATATTGTATCTTCTATGTCAATATTGTTTAGTGTATACCTATGTTTCTTCTCCATCATATATACCAGAATTACCTCTTCTCATATAATACTTAGCTCCCAATTTTTTATCACCTATAATATTTTAAGTAACTAACCAAGGTCAGTACTCATATTTGCTACACATTATACTGGATGCTTTCAAAATTCTTTGTTGTGTTCCAAATCATCATAAATGGATTTAGAGAAAAGAGTTTTAAAAAACACTTACAGTTAGGTGATATCATAAAGATTGGAGCCTAATTTAATAAGACTTGCATCCTTATAAAAACACAAAAGAGATCAGGAGTACATTTGTCATTGTGTGGAAATCCAGGAAGAGGCTTACAAGAAACAGTATCTCCTAGTACCTTAACTTTGGACTCAAATTTTTAAGATATGAGGAATAAAATTTTATTATTTAAGCTATCCATTATACTATTCTGTCATAATTGCCCTGGAAAAGTAATATAATGCTTGTATTTACTGAATATTTTGTCTCTTCCTTACTGATCCTCTGGAAGGCAGAAAAAAATCTCATTAAAAAGCTTCTTAAAAGCCAAGAATATTTTATTTGTGATAATAATGTTAGATGATTACATGTATGTATGAATAAATGAATGAATTTCAGACACTTAAAGAAAAGTGTTCAGGCCTGGCGTGGTGGCTCACGCCTGTAATCCCAGCACTCGAGAGGCAGAGACAGGAGGATTGCTGAATTCAAGGCTTGCCTGGGCTACATAGTGAGCTGAGAGCCAGCCTGAACTACAAAGCAAGACCCTGTCTCAAAAAAAAAAAAAAGAAAAGAAAAGTGTTCAGTAGAAAGATGTAAACTGCTCCCAGATAAGAGAATAGAAATTATTAACACCAGTCTAAAATAAGTAGAGTGCATTGTAATGGAAGTAATTTTGACTAAGGCATAAGTCTGAGTTTGAATCACATTTCATTAACAATTGTTTATTTTGGGGCCAGAGGGTTAGCTCAGTGGTTCCGGCGCCTGCCTCACAAGCGCAAGGTCCTGAGTTCGATCCCTGGTAACCACATATAATGCTGGACGTGGAGACTCATGCCCACCAACAATCAACACCGCATACCACAATGCCGGACGTGGTGGCTCACGCTTGTAATCCCAGCACTCGGGAGGCAGAGATAGGAGGATTGCTGAGTTCGAGGCTTGCCTGGACACCATAGTGAGCTCAGGGCCAGCCTGAACTACAAAGTGAGACCCTGTCTCAAAAAGCAAAAAAAAAAAAAAAAAAAACAATTGTTTATTTTGTCTTCAGTTGTATCATTTTTTTCAGTTTCATCATTTTACATATTGGGTCATAACATTTAACTTTCAGTATTATTAAAAGTAAAAGAGACTATTAACACTGCTTCCAGTTTCTGGTTACATGTGCTTAATAAATGTTAGCTATTTTGAAAATTTTAAGCAGTTCACTCTGAAAAAAGAATAAACAAAAACATTACCCTGAAAAAGGCATAAATGTATTATGAGAGGTCTAAAACACATTGGTGAAATACAGAAGATAGAAAAACAAAACACTTTTTCAATGGTATCTGTCCGCATGATCATTCAGCTTTGTCTGTTTTTTTTTTTTCCAGAAATGCTAACTAGCCTGTATATCACAAGAACAGAAAATTATTAGAGTCACATGATGACTGAGGCTGGCCTGGAGGGTACAGCCAAAAGAAGAGCCCAGGGAAGAAGCAAAGATTCTCCTGAAAACGTCAGTGAAATACTAGGTCTTTAGTACAACCTAATGAAGAAAACGGAGCAAGCCAAGAAAGAGGTGACAGGGAGAGCTGACAACAGAACAGAAACTGTTCACTACATTCTTGTTTTGACTTAACTAATACTATAGCTTGGAAACATTTCTCATATGATTATGTTTAGTCAACAGCCAAACTGGGGAGAGTTATGTTGATCAACATGTTCTCAGGTAAGTCACGGCAACATTATTACAATTTTTCAATCATCTTATTTCTCCCTCTAGTCTTGCTATCTTAGGACCTGTGGTCATTCAATTATGATTTAGGGTTTACATTACAATATATTCTTATTTTATGTTTACAAAGAAAAGAGCCTAATGCATGTTATTATCCTTAAAGTAGCTTATGCGCTTGGCAGTGTAATTATAGTTTTTATGATGTTAAAGTCATACCTAAGGGAGCATGCATTATTTCATGACTTTGTAAAAAGTGTTATAATCATATAATCACCAAGGATGGCACTCCTTCTTCTCAGGAAGCATATAACTTTGCAGCAGTTTGCCATTAAATCACTAGTCATATGAGGCTGGCACAGGGAATTTGGTGTCCTACATCAGTTCACAGTTAACAGGAATCACACTGTCCATATGCCCATTGAGACTACTTTGTTTTTTCTAACAACTTTTCTTCCTCTAAATGAGTCATTTGATACTCTTAGAACTCTTGCTTCTAAAGTTTTCCTTAGTTTCTAATTAAAGTTATGAAGGAAAATAAATCTCTCATACTACATTTCCTTATGTCAAGTAACATCATTAATGACATGATTCTAGGTACACTCGTTTATAATATGAATCTCTCATGCAGTTGATCCCAAGATTATCTAAAATAAACTTCAGTGAACTGAAAATAGCGGAGCTTTAACTTTCCTGAAGAATTAAGCACAATCTAAACTATATTTGTAATCTATTTTTATACTTAAAATTTAGTTGATTTTAAAAAAATAGTAACTGCATGTTTACAAAAATGATGTCTTTTTCATTAAAAATAACTGTATTTTCTTAAAAACACTGAAGAGTATCATCTGATTTCAAATAAGAGAACTTGGTCTTCCTATTTACTTTTATATTCAGGAATTAAAATATCTTATTTTGGTTGAATTATATAAAGAAAATTCTGTTTCATATAAAGTGGGTAAGAGGTGGTATATTTTAAAAGCATTCTCAAATAACTACAAATATTCTTGATACTCTACAAAGCTTTGATAAGTGATAATTCCTGAAAAGGTAGATGCAGGATATAATACCACTCTACTAATGAAATTTTTAGGCTCTGTTCACTTAAAATCCATTCTTTTTTCTTAAACTCTGAATAGATCTTTTATATAACTACAAATTTGAAACAACCTGCATTCAATATTTCAAAAATAGTGCATGCATTTTTCAAATGTTGACACAGATCATTATAAAATACATAGAAACATATTGTCAATATCATCACCAGTTCTAGCAGTAAAGCTTTTAATTATTTCCAAACTCCAAAATTCATAGTAATAGTTGTAGCTGGCTCATTTCATTCACTTCTGAGAAAAGGTCAGCCAAGTACCCACATCTGAAGAGCTACACTTGGCATGCCAATTGTTCTTTCAAGAAAAAAATGGCATTGCATTATGAAGTGGTTACGTCAATTTGCTATTCAAGCAAGGGCATAAGCTTTTTCTTCGAGATAAAATACTTTCATTTGCAGCAGAAATTCTTTATACATATTTCTCATCTCACCACATAAGATTAAAAATTTCATAGATTAAGATTTAATAAAATTAGTAAGTTTTGCTGTTTCATATTCTTAAGTGAAATTTGCTTCTCATTTTTATGCACTGAGTATACGAGCATGAAGACGATGACAGTTTGGTGTCACTGCTTTCAACTGTTGAAGGCATCTTTACATTACTGCTCACAGCATTAATTTACCTATCAATACAATGAAAAAAGCAGACCATGTGTTAAAATGTCATACAAAAGTATTTCCAAGATCCCCAAGGGTCTGCACCCTATAAGCTGAATACTTCTGCACTCCTTCAAAAACATTTATGGAGTTTGAGTCTTTTATGTTCAGTTGTGTACTAGATATCCAGAAGGTCTTAATATTTCCAGAATATCCTCCTTTTCCCCAAGCTGTTTAATTTTTCATTTCTTTTCTCAAATTAGATGTGTAAGTGTTGTGGGAATCTGAGAAAGAACACAGAGAGATACAGAATTGGAGTAAAACCAGAAAAAAAATTTTAATTAAAGAATGTTTATCAGCAGGTCAAAGTACACTGAAAATTCCTGCTCAATATTTGGCCTTCAACTCCAATGATCCAGCAAGCAGTCATAGGTACAAGGTCACAAGGGGAGTAAATTTTTGCTAAAAGGTTTAAGGCTAGGATGTCATTTACAAAAGCAAGCAGTTATCACAAACTATTAGCTATCAATTTCAAAGGGTTAGAGAGATAGCACCTGGGAATAGACTTCTTTACCTTTAACTTACAGAGGTAAAGCACATTCCTTTACATGTTTAACTCACAGAGGCTAAGCAGACATTTTAACTAAGCAAATAGTGCCATGATTTACTATTTTTTCTCTAAAATAAGTTATCCTTAATTTTCTTTCTTCATAATCATTTTTCAGTTATATTTCAGAATTCATATGCTCAATTCTAGCACTATCAAAACTGAGCCAAGCACACACTCAACTGCACTATAGCTAGTCCCCCTGTCATCCTCACTGCACTACCTAGAATGTATGATAGTCACTGTAAAATAGAAAACATCCTAAGGGAATGGGAGCTAGGGGTAATGAGAGGAAAGAAAAAAAGGTAATGGTAAAGAAAAGGGGGAAACAGCCGGGCATGGTGGCTCACGCATGTAATCCCAGCACTCAGGAGGCAGAGGCAGGAGGATTGCTGAGTTTGAGGCTTGCCTGGGCTACACAGTGAGCTCAGGGCCAGCCTGAACTACAAAGCAAGACCCTGTCTCAAAAAAAGTGGGGGGGGACAAACTTATGTAGATAGGGGTGGAGGGTTTTAGGGGGTAGGGGAATAGGAAAAATGAGAAGGTACAAATTCTCAATATTAAGTGTGATTATAGGTACATAAAATGTACCTATATCACAATAAAAAATTTTTAGAAAAAGAAAAAGCAAATCTAGATCATGTGATGAATGCAATATTGACAGACAGCACCTCTGTCACATAGTCATGGTCTCAATTTCCACTTCTTCCACTTCCTAGATGAAGGACCCTGGCAAATTACTCAATCCTGTATTATAATGTTAATTTCTGTAAATAAAAATTACAAAAGTTGTTACCATATGTGACAACAGAGTGGGACAATTCATAATAACTACAAACATTATCTGCCATGTTTCTGTCTTTCCATAGTTCAAGTTGAATATTTTAGCATATACAGTCAGTCCTCAGTATCCATGTGACATTGGTTTGAGACCCATTGTGAATGTCAAAGTCACTGGTGCAGTATTTGTATACAACCTATGCATATCTCCCTGTATACTGCAAATAATCTCTAGATTACTTATAACACTCATTGCAAAGAAAATGCTAAATAAATTTGAGTGGAGACATAACTGTCTGTGTACATATTACAGAGTATATGTCAGTAGTAATATAATATTGCTTCCAGACATTTTCCATCTGAGACTGTCTGAACCTGCAGAAGGCTAACTATTCATTATATGTTCAGTATATCTGAAATATATTCAATATATAAGAATTATCCACTAATAAGTGGAAAACTTCGAATTATCTGTAACTGTAGGCTGTTTCATTACTAATTTTTTTCAGTTACATGCTTCAATTTCCAAAGATTCTATTCTATTATCAAATTAAAATATACATCCCTATGTTAACACATACAACCTGAATTGTACTAACAGTGTTAACCCTCTAGCATATTGACTATCCTAAATCCTAAAATCCTAAATCCATTTTTAAAACACATGCCTTTTGAAGACATGTAAAAATAAAAAAAAAAAACGGGCCAGAGGGTTAGCTCAGTGGTTCCGGCGCTTGCCTCACAAGCGCAAGGTCCTGAGTTCAATCCCCGGTAACCACATATAATGCTGGGCGTGGAGACACGCCCACCAACAATCAACACCGAATACCACAATGCCAGACGGACGTGGTGGCTCACGCCTGTAATCCCAGCACTCGGGAGGCAGAGACAGGAGGATTGCTGAGTTCGCGGCGGCTTGCCTGGGCACCATAGTGAGCTCAGGGCCAGCCTGAACTACAAAGCGAGACCCTGTCTCAAAAAGCAAAAAAAAAAAAAAAAACATTTAACTTCACCAGGGCTTGCCTTTTGGTATGGAAGGTAGAATCTATGAAACTAATTAACATATATACAATTTTTAGAGAATGCCATGTATATGTTAAGGGAGAATGTTTATTGCTTTCTTCAGTCTCAAAAAAGGTTGTGATTCAACCAAGGTTTATAATTACTATTTTGGGAAATGGCAGAGAATTTAGTGCCAGGAATTGGCAGGGTTCATGTCAAATTGGAGGAGACACATTATTCAGCATGAAAATTTTTTCAACATGTCAAGTTATGCAATGAAAGAAACTGCCCATCATCTATCCTAACTTTAAAAATGAATTATATCAGCCGGGTGTGGTGGCTCACGCCTGTAATCCCAGCACTCGGGAGGCAGAGACAGGAGAATGGCTGAGTTTGAGGCTTGCCTGGGCTACACAGTGAGCTCAGGGCCAGCCTGAACTAAAAAGTAAGACCCTGTATCAAAAAAAAAAAAAAAAGAATTATAAGAATTCTACAACTATAACCTCAAGTACCTGAACCCTGAACATGAGCCAAAAAATAAAACCACTAAATCACAGTGCCAGTGGTACTACCTGCCTGTTCACTGTGCACTGTACAATTGCTGTCACCATGGCTGGCACCTTAGGAAGAGCCTGTGATCACAACCTTGGGGTTTCCTGTGTGCGCGTGCGTACTCTCTTGGTTTGAGAAAGATTCAACTTCAAGTAATGAATAATTTCTTTAAAACAGACATATATACCATATGAGAGATAATCTGTGACATGTATTTGTATACTATGCAATATAAAATTTTATATGTAATATATAACAAATTTTAATATTCAATATCAATAAAGTTTATATCATCTATAATGCATAACACGTTTTTTTAAAGGGTACAGCTTTTCAAAAGTAATAACTTGCATATCTAACTTAGATAATTTTATAAATTTTTATAAGAAATATGAAACAAATGAATCATGACTAAAGTCAACAACCACAGGGCGTTTATATTTCAAAAATTACACTGATTTTTTGTAACACCCAATAAGGATATGCTAGCTTAAAACAGCTATTTCTTTCAACTCATTTTGGTGTTATACTTTATATGTAACTTAATGTTTAAATATATATAGTAGACTTTAATATATATTGCTTATATCCATATCCATCAATATAAAAGTATGATGGAACTACCACCTAGGACATAACAACTGATTTTATATGGACTGGCATTAACAGGTGCTCAATAACAAGCTATTGTAGGTTCAGAAATCTGTTCTTTGGTTGAAATTGACTAAGGAGCTGAGATAGAAATAACATGAATGTATTATAGGCATAAATATTCTGAACTCAAATACTCTGATTACAAATTCACAGGGTTGCCTCTACATTTGCTACTGAAATAGTTATCCTCCTGAAATAATCATTATCAGCTTTTCCATCTTTATTATCTCTTCTTGCCTGCTCTATAAAAATCAGAAAATTAAATGCAAAATCTTTCCATTAGTGCACTGTTAAAGCTGTAAATTTAAAAACAAATCAGAGAATATGAAAGTTAAGATCCTCTTAGTAACATTAACTTGTCCAACACTGATTATATATAATTCCTGGATTACTGGTTAGTGTTTTAAATGTGCACTTTATTACAAGGCATAAAGTATGTAGGGAAATTAATGCTGTTATGAAAACCCTAACTTTTCATATTCTTGAGTTATGAAGGTTAATACTTGCGATCTTAACACTGTATTAGAATAGGATGTTTCAATTTAATAAAATAAACTGAGAAAATGAACTACAGTTACTCAATAAAAATGATACCTGTTTTCTTGAAGGGAACACATTACATCTGAACTTGAAGAGAGCAGATGAAAACTTTAATGATGTTGTTTTATGAACACTGATACAATTACTTCATAGGATTAGATATGTCAGAAAGATTTGCAAAACCTTATTTGTTATGTTCTCAAAAGTTACCAAAACTCCTAACCCTTATATAAGGCAGACCAATTCATGTGCTATACAGTAGCACACATATCAATTGTAAATTTTGTTGTTCCCTATACTTTTAGAACTGAAAAAAGACTACATAGAATGTGGAGTAATATCATTCGTATTTCATGGATCTTTTGTTGCCTGTAATGAATTACAGGAAAAAAGGGAGTAAGAGATAGTACTAAATATTTTTCAGCAGTGTATAAAAGGAAACGGCATCTGATCTGCACTAGCTGCTCAGAAAACATCTGTGGAATAGTGTTCCTTTCACGGTCCTGTCAAGATCACAGAGAGTGCCCTGTACAGATGGTGGGTGCCTGCAAATGGCTCCATCAGAGGACAAGTCCAAGTAACTATCACAGAGGCTACTAAGGCTGGGGCAGTGATGCGACCCTCTCAGAGACTCAGTGTGCAAACAGCAACTCAGAACCCACTGATGTATCAAAAAGTCTCCATCCTGCAATGGAACCTGAACACTGAGATTAGTCTGGAAAAAAAACAACTGTCACCCAGTGCTTGGCTGCTGGGGCAACCTGTTTGCACACCAACAGAGAGAGGGCTCTGCGTGCACACTGTGACACACGTACCATAGGTTCACCACCACTGCTCTAGGAGAAAAAATTCTAAGCTGAACGTAGTGTACAGAAAATGTCCATCTAGGGATATTACAGAAATTGTAGTTGTACCTCAGGACATTTTACTTCCTAGCCAGCATACTTCAAATGTGGCTAACACAAGCATGGGGCATTAATTCAAGAAAACACCCACACTCCCTAGGGATGCATTCTGTGTGTGTGTGTGTAAAGCTTTAGCTCTGATAATTGTTCTTCTATTGCTCCCACTACTTCATCTGTCCAACCAATTAGCTATATAAGAATCATCAGGGAAGCACAGTGACCCTTCCTAGGCAGATGTAGATGAACAAAAATTAATTTCTTGGTCAGTCAGAGAAGAAGGCAACAGGAAGTAGTATAAGTCTCCCAGAAGTGTGAGGCACGATGAAATGTTAGTGGGATACACAGCCAACTCTTCTGAAATGGATAGATTGAAATTACTCTTGGAAACAGCTGTGACAGATGTGTATGGGAACATGTTCCTTCACGTGCACTCCCCGATCAAAAATACTGTTTAAAGAGATTTGTTGCAAAAACATATTAACCCTCTCAAAATATTCCCACTCTCGGGGGCCGGAGGGTTAGCTCAGTGGTTCCAGCGCCTGCCTTGCAAGCACAAGGACCTGAGTTCAATCCCCGGTAACCACATATAATGCTGGGCGTGGTGGCTCACGCCTGTAATCCCAGCACTCGGGAGGCAGAGACGGGAGGATTGCTGAGTTCGCAGCGGCTTGCCTGGGCACCATAGTGAGCTCAGGGCCAGCCTGAACTACAAAGCAAGACCCTGTCTCAAAAAGAAAAAAAAAAAAAAATATTCCCACTCTCACCACTTGTCTCATTGCTCACCACTTTCTGAAGCAGTGCAGCTACACTTCTTTCATGAAGGATACTCTGCGGTGTGATCAAAAATATGATGAATACTAGCAGCACAGGCCATCCCAAAGAGGGGGAGACTCCAAAGTACGACAGTGTATTCTCAAATGCATATTCGTCTGGCT